>APFE031627939.1:2348-33218 GCA_000404065.3 Pinus taeda | reverse complement strand
GAACTTGCTGCCTCTGAAATCTGATTTAGTGCAAAAGTGTTTACTCTCTTGGCATATTTCTCATGTGAGAGCAACTTTCCTGATGGCTCCAGCAGGCTAGGCAGACCTCTGTTTTGCAATGCCATAAACCTGTTCTGAAACTTGTTGATGTTTGCTTGCATGTCCTGGACTCTTCGTTCCAGGGTCTGGATCAGGTTTCTCAATGTCAGGACCCTTTTTATTAGTGAGATAGTCTCTGTCCTGTTTCCAATTCCCATTTTAATGAGCTGGGAGCTTGTTCTGTAGTTTAGCACATTAATCATTTTAGTGGCAAACTCAGGCATATTGCCTAGAGATGCCCTTGCTCGTTGTATTTCTCTATGTGCTTTTCCAATGAGCGTTATTTGCTGATGCGTGGCCTCAATATACTCCCACTGATCTGTGATAGATTGGCCAATATGGCCCCATATGACCCTCTTGAGCTCAGATGTGACTTTGTCTAATGTGAGCTCTTTTTCTAGATCAGTTATCCTTTTCTTGAGGGCCTTTACCTCCCTCTCTCTTTCTGCCACATTCTGCTTGGACTTGTCGTATTTTTCATTGATTTTTGCCAGACTGTCCCTGGCTTGATTTAGCTTAAACATCTGGGACTCCAAGACCTGAATTTCATTCCTCAGCTTCTGCATGTCTAGGATTTCAGCCTGCTCTGTTGTTGGTGCTCAGGGGGATGGTTCTGCCTGCTGTACCTGTTGGCTGGGAGGGGCAGTGGCTTGAGGGATTTCCTCAAGATTTATTGTTTCTAGAGGTGGCTGTGAGGTTTTCCCTGCCTCCTTTTGCTGTAATGCTGCCTGTAATGTGGCTTCTGATTCCTACAGCTTTTCCTGAGTTTGGATGAGCTCTTTGTATAGTGTCATCAGTAGAGCAGCCGTATCCTTTTCCTGCCTGAGCTGGGCAACCTCTTCTGTTTGAGGGTGAAGAGTTGCAGGGATTTTTAACATCTTTTTTAATGCTGCCATATCAGCATCCCTTAGCTTCAGGATTTCTTAGACAACCTTAACATCTTTAGGATCATGCCCAAGCTCTATTATAATTTCTTCCAGAGCCCTGATCCTATTGTCCTTAGCTTGAGAGGAAGCCCTTTCCAACTCAAGCTGTGCAACAGTGTTATTCAAGCTATTCTGCAGCCTGTAGTTTACCAGGGTCCTGTCAGCCAATGTGGCATAGACCATCTCACCCGTCTGTTTATGCTACTCTATTTGATCCATTGGGTGGATGTCTTTTGATAGGACCTCCAGGTTGGTCCTGATGTAATCTGCAGCTGATTGTGTTTGCTGCACTGTTGGTGTAAAATGGCTCATGATCATTTTTCCTTCATGTGCATCAAATGTAGACATGAGCCTTTGCTGGTTGGTAGGAGCCATACTTAGTAGGTGATTGTAAAGTTGCAGCTTCAGTGGTTCATTTCTTCTCTTGATATCCTTAAACTGCTGCTTAATGCTTTTTTCTCCTCCCCTCCTTTGTCCTGAGGAACTCACCTCTCCTACTGCTGCCCTGTCTTGCTCTTGTTGTAAAGAGCTAGCTGAGGCCTCCATGCTGGGCAGGCCTGTTCCTGAAGTCTGCCCCATTGGCATCTCTTCTTCAGAGAAGGGATTCAGTCTTTCCCTCTTCTTTGTGATGTAGTAAGGGGCGTTTCCCTATCTCTTTTCCTGTTCACATCCTCCCTTTGAGGGGTTTGGAGGACAGATGAGTCAATTCTTGAATCTTGCCTTGGGGGTGCCATTTGTGCTGGCTGCTGCTGGGTGGCCATTGGGGCCTCTGCTATTTGTTCCCCCTGTACCTGTTGGTCCTTTTGCTGTTGTTCCTATTGGGGAAGCTGCACCTATCCCTGTTGTGCCTGTGGCTCTTCCATATCCCTCTCCTTGCCTTTTCTCTGAGCTTGGCCTATGGTTTGTACTGCCTCTTGATGTGCTGCAGATGATGAGGCAGCTGCTCCTGCTTGAGGCTTTGGCAGAGCAAATACCTGTGAAGGAGATTCCAAGTCAGTCATTTTCAATAGATGCCTTCTAGCTCTTTCATTCAATTCTTCTTGAGTGACTGGTTCCTCCAGTGTGTTCCTTCTCCATTTTGGTTGGTTGGCATGTCTTTCAATGTGGGCAAGCTCACATGTTCATAGTAGAGAGCTTGTATTTTAGCCTTCTTAAGGATATGGATTGGTTAGGGTCATAGGGCTTCCAAGGGAAACTGGTTTTGAGGGCAAGGCATTCTAGCTTTCTATCAGCTTCTTTCCAGCCTTCCCTTTTGTTCAAGACAAGGTGGCCCAATTGATTTTTTACCTTTAGCTGTGCCTTCAGTCCCTTGCCTGCAAAGTGTGCCATATCAGCATTGCCAAATTGCCTGAAATATTCAAGGGCAAACAGTCTCATAGGCACATACTTGGGAAATCTGTATGGGCGTAACTCACACCCATATATTCTGATTACAGTGTAGTGTTGGTAAAAGTACCAATCCCCTATGCTATATACCTTGGATAGTTGCAGAATCCTCTGCATCTCATCAGTCAGTCTTGTAGGAGGTGAGCTTAAGAATAAAGTCATGGCTCGATGGATGAAGAGGTCTATGAACTCATAGTATGTATATGGAGAGTAGGTGCTGAGATGAAACACCGAGGTCCAATACACCACTGACCTTGGATTGCCTTCTGCATTTTTTCTCTTAATCTCAAAGGAGAACTTCTCATGTTGATAATACAGGATGAGGTGGTAGATGTAGGAGGTGTATCTGAACACCTTCTCTCTTGACAGGTTCAAGAACTTCTCATGCATCTTATCTGAAATGTATGTGGCATAGTCATAATAGATTGGACTCTTGCCAGGGGAAAACATAGTCATCATTACTAATACAGTTTCATCAATAAATTCCAGTGACTTGTACCCCAAAATGGAACTAATCATGTCTGCAAGATCTACACCCAGTTGATTGAGGTAGCCATAAAAAATAGGAGGGTGCAGCACAGTGTCAGAGTTTGTAATGAACAATTGGTTGAGCTTTAAGATTTGTGCATCTGTTAGTATCTTAGCTCCTTGGTTGATCAAGTCCATTAGAGACAAGGGGACTAATTTCTTCTGGGTCTTGAACTGCATCATCTCTCTAATGGCCTCAAGGGTTATGTAGAATACCACTGAACCTGTAGGGTCAAGCACAGCCCTTCGCATGGGGTCATAGCAGACAGCACATAGATGAATCAGGTCAGGGAACTGGTTGACCTGAGGGAGCTTGAATATTGGGAGGAAGGAATCCCAAATGCCTAGTATGTCTATCCCATCCTTATGTTTGGCCTTAAGCTCATTCAGTAGATGAAGGTGGAACTTGCATTTCGATGAGGAGTCCTCTGAGATTTGGTAGTCTAGGTCTGCCAAATCCTGCCACTCCAGCTCTCTCTGAGGGGCATTTAAGGGAGCAACATTGAGGGCAACAGGTGCAACTGGAGTCTCCATGGTTGTTTGGATTCTGATTGGTAAATAAACTTCTGTTCTTTAGGCTGGAAGAGCATTGCCTGAGTGAAGAGGAAAACTGAAAATGCAAGGTAACAGGGCAAGTCCACAGCAATTGAAATACTGTTTTGGTTCCTTGAGCAGGCAAGTTATAGTGTCTAACAGACCTTTCTCGGTAATTGAGTGCAGGTTACGAGTTCTAGTTCACGACTGCGCGAACGAAGAATGCAGGTTCTTACTGAAAATTCAGTCTAAAAACGGCTCGGCTAGTGAAATTCGACCGTCAATTTTTCAAGAGGGAGCTGGGTGTAAGTAGTTTTCTGGTGAATTTAAGCGTTTTCTGTGCTTAAAGTGATTTTTAGCATTTTACAGAGAAAAACCAGGTTTCGGAGAAGTTTGCATGGACAAATACCCTGTAAATCGTTAGCCTGGGTCGGAACAGCAGGTGGGTATGCGCGCTGAAGAACTCATGTTTGTTTTGAGTAGGTTGGTGAAGTTTTCGTCGTGAAACGCATGCAGAGAGCGCAGCAATGTTTTTTGCAAAAAGTGCAAAAAACGCGCAATTTTTGACAAAATATGGCTTTTTCAGGTCATTGGCACCTTTTTTAAATGACGTCAGCATGACGTCACCAGGTGGGTCTGGGTTGGATGACGTCAGCATGACGTCATCAGGTGATGTGGCGGCCCATGACCGGTCCACGGGGGCAGTGAGGTGGCGGACAGGTGGACCAGTGGTGGGTGGGGCGCGCGGTCGTGGCGCTGACACAGGCGGTGAGAGGGCGCTGATGTTGGCAGACAGGTGGCGCGATATCGGACCACCTCCTATACGGCGAGGAATCTGTCAGAGGGGGCTCCGATGGATTTTGGAGGCGACTCGTGGACCCCACATGACATCAGCATCTGACAGATATCGGACGATATCTGTCGGACGTCGGGGCCGCTCTGAAATTCACGTCGAACGTCGGATTAAAGGAGCTCGATCGGACGGTTATTGGGTCAGGGATTTGCACGGAAGATACGGTCATCGGGCGGGGATTAAATAATAGTTTTCCTTGGAACTTGCACCCGGCGGGACCCTTCGGAATATTAAAGAATTCAATGGTTTTTGCAATGTATTTCTTCGTTAAATCACATACAACCGTAAACTTTGGGAAAAAGGCGGAAACTATAGTTTTACGAATGATTTATTCGCAAAATCGCTGAGGGTACCAAAACTTAGGATAAGAGGGTTTTTCTATGAAATTTTCATGTAAGCAGCGGAAATGGGTCCCGACCTTAGGATAAGGTGGGGAAAGTGGGTTTTTAGGCATTTTTCGCTTTTGAGCAGATATAAGGGTAAATAAGGGGTTTTTCCAAGGTTTTTAGGGCAAAAATGAAGGATTGAATGGGCCAATGAGTTCTGGGGAGATAAGAGGTTACGCTTGGGTTCTTGAGCTAACTAGATGTTAATTCAATTCCCTAGTAGTTAAATATATGGCTATAATGCCAAGGAGGGGTTATTTATACATTGCTTAGGATTTATACACCATGGTGTTATAGTAGTAGGGAAAGGGAAGCATAGGGAGCTAGATAATAAAGGTTAGAGGTTAATATGAAGGGAGAAGGTGAATGAAGAATGATATCACTAAGTTTTCTTGAAAACAACTTAGTTTAAAGAGTAGATCAAAATGAAAAGAACTTTACACAAGAAATGTGGCTTCTAAAGGCCATAAGAACCAACATAAAACCTGAATCTCTCTTGTAAACACATCTTGTGAAGGGAGGCTAGTAATGAGTGATGAATCAAGAAAAAGGGAAGTTAGACATGCTTCATTATGTTGTTTTCCTTGTATTTGACTGGCAAAATTTCAGCTTGGAAGGAACATCACTTCTGCAACCCCATCTACCTACCCAACTATTTTGCCTAGCATTTTTTGTTTCTTCTTGGTGGGTGCACTTGGACTTGCAGACCCTTTATGTGCATTTTCTTTTCCATTGGCTTTTCCTTTGATTTTCTATCTAGCACTACCCTTATTTCTTCCAAGGCCCCAGATTAAGCAGTTGGGAACCTTAGCTTCTCTTCCTAACTACTGATCTGCCAAGATTCAACAGTTTGGACAGATTTCTTTCTCTATTCTACACCAAAAGTTGAAATGTGGCATGATCCAGATTAGACTGTTGGATCATCCATCAAACTTTAATCGACATGAAGGCATGTACACACCTTGTTTTTCCTTGAAAATATGGGATCTTTGTACCAGCAAAGCAGAGCATATTTGGCATTTGAATTTTCCAATCATGAAATATGAAACCTATTGGTATAGGTATCCAACATAGAGGAAGGTCTACAGCACCTAGAGATGGAGCTACTAGTAGCTCAAGTCAGCATGCACCCATAGGAGGTGATGCAAGTGGCAGAAGGAGTTTTTCTAGAGGAAGAGGAGGCAGAAGCAGACGAAGAGAAGTGAGATGTTATAGATGTAACAAGGTGGGACACAGATCTTATGAGTGCCTAGAAAATATAGGAATAAGTCAGAGAAATGAAATTGTTGCTAAGACTGAAGAGGAAGCAACAAAGGTAATAGAAGAAGAAAATGTACTAGAGAAAGGGGGACCTTTGGTAGTTAACAAAGTTTTGCTAAAACCAGTTAAGTAAATTGTTGAGCCAGTGTAGAGAGAGACCTTGTTTAGGACTATGTGCAAGGTTCAAGGGAAAATTTGTCAGATGATAATTGATAGTGGTAGTACAAATAATTTGGTCTCCACAGAAGTGGTGGAGAAGTTGAAAATGAAGACAAAGAAACACCCAACACCTTACAAGGTGTCTTGTCTTCAAAATGGATATTAGTTGATGGTGAATGAGCAGTGTGAAGTGGAGTTGCAGTTGGGTAAATACAGAGACAAGGTTTTGTGTGATGTGATGGCTATGGATGTGTGTCACATATTGCTGGCAAGACCTTGGCAGTATGATAGAGCTATGCATGATGGAAAGAGGAACACATAAAAATTTAGTAAAGAGGATGCCAATCATGCATTGCTACCTATGGAAGAAGAGGATTCATTAAGGAAATCTGATCCAAAGACCATATTTTTTAGTGGAAAGGAGTACTTGAAGTAGATTGAAGAGGATGAGGCAAATTTTGCATTGATTTGCAAACACAAGGTAATAATTACTTCCACAAAAATTTATGATTTTCCAATTTAAGTTCAAGAAATGTTGGACAGTTATTGTGATATCATTATAGATGATTTTCCTCATGAGTTACCACCCATTAGAAAAATCAGTCATCATATAGATTTGATTCTAGGAGAAAATCTACCTAATAAAGTAGCTTATAGGATGAATCCCACAGAGAATGAAGAAATTAGGAAATAGGTTCAGGAACTATTAGATAAGGGACTGATTAGGGAGACTTTGAGTCCTTGTGCAGTTCCAACAATGTTGAGTCCAAAGAAAGATGGAGGCTGGAGAATGTGCACTAATTCAAGAGAAATCAACAAGATAACAATGAGGTATAGATTTCCTTTACCTATAATTGAAGATTTGATAGATTGTTTGAGTGGAGAAAAATATTTTACAGAGTTAGATTTAAAAAATTGTTATCATCAAATCAAAATTAGAGAAGGGGATGAGTAGAAAAATGCTTTTAAGACAAATGAAGGATTGTATGAATGGTTTGTAATGCCTTTTGGGTTGTCAGATTCTCCTAGTACATTTATGAGGTTCATGAATGAAATTTTGGAATAATTTATTGGTAAATTTGTAATAGTATATCTGGATGATATATTAGTTTACAACAGATCTAAGGAGGAACATGTGAGACATCTGAATTATGTCTTACAGAGGCTACAACAAGAGAAGTTACTGTTAAATTTAAAGAAATGTTCATTCATGAAGGAAGACTTGGTATATTTGGGTTTTTTTGTTTCTACTGATGGGTTAAAGATGGATCCAGAGAAGATCAAGAAGATCATGGAGTGGCCTTCACCAAAAAGTGTCTTTGAGGTAAGAAGTTTTCACAGTCTTTCTTTTTTTAATGGGAAATTCATAAGTAATTTTAGGAAGATCAATTCTTGTATTATTGACACTATAAAGAAGGACATAGAACCATTTAAATGGACTGTTGAAGTAGAAAAGAACTTCCAACTGTTGAAGAGAAAGATTACCAAGAAACTTATTTTGATTTTGCCTAATTTTAATAAACCTTTTCAAGTGAAGTGTGATGCCAGTGGAGAAGCCATTAGAGATGTTTTAAGTCAGGAGGACA
Organism: Pinus taeda; assembly: GCA_000404065.3. Classification (NCBI taxonomy): domain Eukaryota; kingdom Viridiplantae; phylum Streptophyta; class Pinopsida; order Pinales; family Pinaceae; genus Pinus; species Pinus taeda. The sequence goes on along the minus strand of APFE031627939.1, from coordinate 25,501 downwards.
GACCTGTAGCTTATTTTAGTGAAACACTGAATGAGTCAAAGAAGAAATATTCTTCTTATGAAAAGGATTTTTATGTAGTCATGTAGTCTTTGAAGAAGTGGAGACATTACTTGATGTCTAAGGAGTTCATCTTTTATTTAGATAACCATGCTTTGCAGTACATTATGCAAGAGCCAAAGCTTAATCAAAAACATGCAAAATGGTTTGAGTATCTTCAAAGTTTTAATTTTGTGTTGAAACATATAACTAGCCAATCTAACAAAGTAGAAAATGCCTTAAGTAGAAAAAGCATTTTAGTTCAAGAAAGTCAATTTCAAGTGTTGGGTTTTGATTTTATTAAGGAATGATATGAGAAAGATTTAGATTTTCAGCGGGCATTTGAAGCTTGTAAGAATCTTGTTTTGTTAAACAGAAGTAAGTGGTTGGATTATTTCTTGCAAGAAGGATTGTTGTTTAAAAGAAATTAGTTGTGCATACCAAATTGTTCTATGACAGAAAACTTGATCAAGGAGAAACATAGTAGTGGACTTGGAGGAAATTTTGATATAGAAAAGACTTATGAGTAGTTGAACCATTTTTATTTCTGGCTGAAGACGAGATCTAAAGTAGAAAAGTATGTAAAGAATTGTAAAGCTTGGCAATATGCAAAGAGAAGGAGCCAAAACACAGGTTTGTATGTTCCATTACCTATTCCAGATAGGGCTTGGGATATGGTGAGTTTAGAATTTGTTTTGGGTTTACCAAAAACTCAAAGGGGATATGATTCAATATATGTAATGGTTGACAGATTTTCAAAAATGGCACATTTTATTGCATTTTATAAAACCAATGATGCTACTCATGTTGTTAACTTGTTTTTTAAGGAAATTGTAAGGTTGCATGGGTTACCTAAGAGCAATTTTTCAGACAGAGACACTAGATTTGTTGGTCATTTATGGAGGACCTTGTGGAAGAAACTTGGTACTCAACTATGTTTCAGTTCTTCTTATCATCCTCAGACTCATGGGTAGACTGAAGTTGTAAATAGAAGCTTGGGTAATGTTCTGAGAAGTTTTGTGGGTGAACATCTGAAACATTGGGATCAAGTGTTGACATAAGCTAAATATGCTTATATTGATTATCCTAACAAGAGTACAAGGTAGAGCCCATTAAATATATTTTAGGGAATGCACCCAAGAGGAGTGTCTAAATTGAGAGATTTAGCTAAATCTCAAATGAGAAGTGCTCAAGAAGAATATTTTTCTTCTGAGATACAAGCAATACATGGATAGGCAAAACAACAGTTACATAACAACAACACAAAGTGTAAAAACAAAGTAGCTATGAAGAAGGAGAAGTTAATTTTGAGGTTGGAGATTTGGTTTTGGCACACCTATGGAAGGAAATGTTTCCAAAAAGGGAGTATAACAAGTTAAAATTCAAGAAGAATGGATCGTGTAGAGTTTTAAGGAAATTTTTTGCAAATGCATATGAAATTAAATTACCCCCTCATATTGGAATATCTCCAATTTTCAATGTTGTTGATTTTACAAGTATGAAAAGGGATAGGCAGATGACACAACATAAGACAAGGAAGAACAAGGGGTGGATTGGGTAAAACAGTGACCTACAACAAAGGCATTGCAGCCAAAGAAGATATTGGATAAAAGAGTGTTTAAAAAGACAAGGGGATAGGAGTATTTTCAGTACTTGGTCAAGTGGAAAGATCAACCAATTGCTAATGCTACTAGGGTGATAGATACCATGATATAGAAGTTGGGCAGTTATGTAGAAGAGCTCATGGATAGGAGCCCATGAGGAATTTTTTCCTCAGGAGTTTGATGCAGGAGCATGAGGCTTGAAGGAAAAAGGCTTCATTTTATTCCAAAAATCGAAAAAATGTTTACAAGCAAAGGAGCGGGATCCTTTAGTTGTCAATTTACGAAGTTTTGTAGATAGGATTTGAGCTAGAATATAGTTACTTGAACGATTTTGTAATTAATCCAAGTAGTTTAGACTTAGTTGAGATTATCGAGGAGAATATCAAGCAGTTTAGGTATTTATCTAGGATTAGGTAGATTCGATCCATTGAATGAGGATCGGATCATTGCATGTAACGTATTCATGTAATTTTCGAACTATTGTAAGAGGATTTGGCTGGATTTGGCTGGAGAATTAGACTATAAAAGAATTGAAATAACTTTGTATCTCTATGTAATATATGCATGAAAGGCTAAATCCCGGAGGTTGAAATCCTTCGAAATATCTCTGTGTATTATTGAATTCCAGTTTGGCTTGTAAAATTAGAGGTTTGTATGATCTAGTGTTATTGCATTAATTCCTCATTCACTGTGTATTAAGCTAAATCAGATGTACTTCGGGCCACATAGCTTTAGTTAGCTAATCTCTGAATTCCAAAGGGAAGAGCTAAGCTTGGCATAAGTGCTAAAATCATAATGGAAGGAGAAAGTTTGATAACTTCACGAGGGAACCAGAAGAAGCCTAGAACCATCAGATCGACTTAATCATGAGATCGACAGTAGTCATGTTCAAACAAGCACCAGAGTTAAATAGAGGAGTAAAGTAGTCTTCATAGGTGAAAGTTGTTTTCACGCGGGCTCAAGGAGGTAAGTGGTATTTTCGAATAGTCGTGTGATTCCATTTAGTAGCTGACACATAGCACAGAGAAAATTATTTTCTCACATTCTCTCAGCTTGATAAACATCAACAATAATTCCACGTGATATTAAGCTTCAATCGTTGGATCAAGCAGGCTTGATCAACAGTGGAGGATCACCGGGCTAGTTTGCGAGCGGGGAAAGCGCCAACTGTTAGATTGAATAAAGAGGATCGATGGTTGAGAATTAATGCAATAAAGGTTGAGAGAAAGGTGGACGTGAGAAGTTTATGAACAGTGGTGTTGTTTCTATTTTGGTTCTGGGGTAAGCGAAGTTCTACTAATTTTTGGGTAATTTTAGAAATTCTATTGTTTTAGTAGAATATCTAAGTTTCGAGGTGGATCACTGAAACTCCAAGGGAAATTCAAGAATAACTTCGACCTACGCTTGAGGAAATCATTTCTAGATTTGAACAATTATCCCTTACACCTGCAACCAGACCACCACACTTCCATATCGTTGGAATGACTAGTGGGGTGTTCGTAGTCAAGGAAAGTTATCAAGAGAATACAATGGTTCTAAAAGAGGAACTATCAATCATAAGAGATCTAGAAAAACCTCCATCAACATTAGATATTGTTGGGCCATTAACAACCTTCCATCTACACTTATACATTAACACAAATTTTCTTTCGAGGTATGCCTTCCAAAAAGTTCACAAACAAAATCAAGCTAGGAAAGGCCTTGTAAAACATTAATGTAAATAAATAAACTAATAAGTCCTATGATGCCCTCAAATGTAGTATAAAACTAAGCGATAACAATCTCCAATAGTGCATGTAAATTTATGAAATCACTCATTAGCACATTATGGTTGCTCAAAGTTCATAGCAAGGTAGGTCACCTCCTCAAAGAGAGAATATATCTTTAAAAAAATTAAGAAATGAAAACAACACTAAATTTGGTTACTCTTGCAAGAGAAGCCCTGATTTCATCTCATTACCAACACACCAAGCATTAAATCCATTATTACAATCCAAATTTAGAGTAATTAATGGATCAAGAAGTAAGCTCCCATGGGTTATAAAGAGGAGTTCCAATTACAAAAAAAGGTTCAAAATTTGTCATAAGAATAGGCTATAGAAGTTTTCTAACAGTATAGTAAATTGGGATATGTAACATTGTTTTCATTCTCTCCTTGTCCTTTTCTCTCCCTAAGTACACTATAATATCTAAAATATGATATGAAAAGTAATAGCCCCATGGATGATACTATACAACCTCCATCTAATGCCCTTAATTGTAATGTAATGAATTGTTGATCTCTATTGCAAAATCATTAGCAAGACCATGCTAATACATATATAACACTTCGACTCAAACAAGATTATGTTTGTTTTGTTTCACATTTTTCCTCTATGCCATTGAGTAAATATATGGATTCCTTCATTGCTTTCACATTTGAATTTGTTCCTCTTCAATGTGTTTGTATGAATGAATGGATAGCCATCTCCCACTCAGTATCCTTGTTTTCCCAAAGAGGTATGTTTAGTTTCCTAGATAATAACAAATTCTTTGTGGAGGTGCGTACAAGATAAACATTGATTATTGGAATATGTATTAATGTCCAAGATAAAATAGAATAATTCATGGTTGTGATTGTTAATCCAACATGTATCAACTTAAACTAAATGCATAGAACTATCATTTTCCCATTTTGAAAACATCTATTAGGACTCTGGACCATTGATAACAACTTCCAACACTTGGTAACATAAGTAATATTCTATCTTAAATTAAAAGTTCATAACATCATCCACATTAGAAAACGACCTTTTGAAACCGGTATGAAACAATGGGAGTAATTCCAAACGATATCAAATATTTTCATCTATAACTAATAACTAATTTTTTTACAAAGGTGCACACTTAGTTAAAAAACAAAGACCTCTCTTCCACATATTTGTCTTTTTATAACAGGATAGATCCATCTTAGCTAGATATCTAGAAAGTTACAATAGGGATCAAAAGCTCAACGAGCATTGATGGATCATATTTTGATAATTCTTGATGCTTAAGAGATCTAAGGTTATGCTTAGGAGTTTTTTTGCTTCAACTCAAAATAGATTTATGGCAGTTTTCTTAATTATTGTTTAAATACAATAGGTAAAATAAACAAGAGGTCTCCTTTTTCTTTACTTTTTCTACTTAGTGTTACATAAAAAAATGAATATGCATCTGCCCCGTCTAGGTTGTAGAGCACCTCACTTTTTCAGTGAAAGTTACAAGCAACCACCTTAATGTTTTCCAGAATATGATGAAGTCAAATCTAAATTTATGGCCTCATTTTAGTTTCTAACAATGTATTATTTTGTTTTCTCATTTTTTAAATAGTTTAGAGTTGAAGTTTATTATGAAACCAACTCAAAAAAAGATAGAAAAGGTAGAACAACGACTTAAAAATTAGCCTCTTCGAGGGGACAATCTCCTTTACATTACACAAATGAACAATTCTTAGATGATACAAATGACAAGACCTCCTTTCTATATATAGGAGTCTAAGGAGCCATAATATAGTCAAAGCCTAAATAACAATAATAATGTAAGGGCACAAAAATAACGATAGTTGGCTTCTATGGGGCACAATAATAACAATATGGGGACTACATGGGCATAACAATATAATAGGGGGGTTGCACTAATAACAATAAGGGGTTACACTAGTAGTATAGGGACCTAACATGCCCCTCTCCTTCAAGAAGTGTTGTCCTCAACACTTGAGTAATTTTCGATGCTTCTGTATAAAATTCTCATCCTCCCATGTGGAATCTTCAGTTGGTAAGTTCTTCCACTTCATGAGATACTCTGAAATTGATTGATTTTGTAGCTGTTGGGTTCTTTTTTCTATGACTGCTTTAGGTTCCAATATGATTTTTCCTTCCTTGTCAAGTTCTGACAATATTGTTTGAACTGGGAGCTTGTCACCTATAACCTTCTTTAAGCATGAAACATGGAGAGCTTGGGGCACTTGGGAAGATGCAACAAGCTCCAATCTGTATGCCATAGTACCAATATTTTGCAACACCTTGTAAGGACCATAATACTTTGTTGATAACTTATTATCCTTCTTAGCTTTCTTGAGGGACATTTGTTTGTATGGTTGTGGATGTAGAAATACCCAGTCACCTACATCAAAACTTCTTTTGTTGTAATTTTCATCTACTTGTTTTTTCATTCTTTATTGTGCCAAAGTGAGGCTATCCTTTAAGAGTTGGAGAACTTGTTGTTGTTAAGGGTCTACCTTAACAACTTCATGAGATACAATATGACCTAAGTATTCCACCTCTTGTACTCCAAAGAAACATTGGGAGTTTTTTGCATATAATTGTTTCTCCTCTAATATTTTCAGCACTCTATCAACATGTTGAACACGATCCTTCCAAGACTTACTGTAAATTAGTATATCATGAAAAAATACTATCACAAATTTTCTAAGGAAGGGTTTGAAAATGGAATTCATCAAACCTTCAAATGTAGAAGGTGCATTGGTAAGGCTAAAAGGCATGACCAAAAATTCATAATGACCCTCATGAGTTCTAAATGTTGTTTTCAGAATGTCTTCAGTCTTCATTCTAATTTGACGATATCCCGCATCAAGGTCCAACTTGCTGAAGTAAATTTCTCCATGCAATTCATCCAATAATTCATCAATGATAGGAATGGGAAATTTATCTTTAATAGTGAGCTTCTTGAGCTCCCTATGATACAGACACATGCACCGTGATCCATCCTTCTTGTGCACCAATACTACTAGAGTAGAGAAAGAACTTTAACTAGGTTGAATTATACCAATCTCTAGAATTTTGGTAACCCTACATCCAATTTCACTCTTTTGTGCAAATGGATATTTATAAGACCTGATGTTTGGAGGAACACTTCTTGGAAAATGAATAGCATGATCATGATAAAAAACATGTGGGAGGCCTTTGGGAGTCTCTAATACCCTGGAATGACTGTCCAAGACTTTTTGGATATCTCGAGAAATAGATGATTTCGACGTTGGAACCTCTAGCAAACATAATTGTGAAATTACACCATGTTGTTCTTCCTTTAGAAGATTTTTCATGCTATTAAAGCTTATTCTCTTTCCCAGTTTCCCTGCGATATCACTTAATTCAACTTCCTTTCCTTCTAAAAAAAATTTAAGAAGAGTGCTAAAAAATTATAAGTTATCGCACCCAAAGATTGTAGCCATTAGAATCCTAGTACAAAATCAATAGCACCCATTGGAATGGAAAGCATTGGACTACTCAAAACATATTCTCCCATGGATAGCTTAATGTTATGGTACTTTCTAGAGAAATTTATGGTTCTCCCATTTACAACCATCACTTGACACTCTGGGGCTGGATATAGGAAGCCATTCAATTCCTTCGCTGTCTTACAATGAATAAAATTATGGGTATTGCTCAAATCAATCAACACTATTAACTTTTTCTTCTTGATATGTCCTTCTATCTTGATAGTTTGGGGAGTGGTAATTCCTGCCAATGCATTACAATATATGGTTGGATTCATTTCTTGATGCTCAATGTGATCTTTCACTTCTTGAACCTTTTCCTTCTTGATGTGTCCTTCTATCTTGAGAGTTTGAGGAGTGGTGATTCATGTCAATTCTTTACAAGATATGATCTGATTCATTTCTTCTTTCTCTGGGTTTGTTTCCTGGTGCATATCCTCTTCTTTTGATGTTTCTTGATCCTTTTCTTCCTCCTCTTCACAATCTATGTAAAATAATTTCTTCTCAGCACACTTATGACCTTTAGTGTATTTCCTATCACAAATGTAACAAAGCCCCTTTTCTCTTTTCTCTTCCAATTGTTGTGGTGTAAACCTTGTAGGTTGTGGAAGGCTAGGAGAAAAATAACTTCCATATTTATAGTTGTGAGAGGTAGGATTCCTTGTTTCCATAATTTTTCTTTCAATTTTTCTTGCCAACCCGAATACCTTCTCCAATGAACCAAGTTCCCAAAGACGAACCTCATGTTGATTGTTATCCTTTAAATTCGCTATGAAGGCATCAATCCTTTGGTTCTCTGGAATATAATTTACTCTTATATTCAATTTTTGGAAGTCCTCAAAGTGCTCTCCCATTGAACCCTTTTGTTTGAGATTTATCAATTTTCTAAAGAAGGTGTTGCTCTTTGTATCCTCAAAATGTGCTATCATTTCCAACATGAAAATTGACCAAGTGACAAGTGGTTTATGAGAACAAAGCCCTCTATACCATAAAAATTGATTCGATCCTAAATATAAAGATGTAATATGTACCTTTTTTAATAGTTGTACATCATGTAGATCAAAATATAGTTCCATCTGTAGTATCCAATTTACCAGATCCTTTCCATCAAACTTCCTCATATCACCTTTTGTTGATTTTAGGAACTTGATCTTGAAACGACTATAACTCTATAATTTCAGATCCCAAGTTCTATAATTGCATCTTGTGGTATCTCTTTGAGTCTTGTTTCTAACCCCACCAGTCTTATCAATATTGGATTCTTCAAGAAAGAGTTATGGCATCTCTGCTATGATGATTTGATTATACACCTTTTCGGTAGAGCAAAATTATATGAAGTGCCACATGTCAATATTTCCACCTTTTGACCTGAAAACAATTCAAAAAATAGTAAAGTCTATCCTCATTCTGTAAATGCTGACAACATTTCAATCTGATGTTCAGAGAGAAAGTTATGATGATTCTTCCAAGGTCACCTGTTTAGGATGTAATTCGGGTGCCTTCAGAAACCCTCAATGTCTTGGATTGTATCTCCAAAAATATACCGAAACATGATCTGAAATTCGGGCACAAGCTTCACCAAGATTTCAGATCAAATGGGTTTTAATTTGAGAGTCTCAACCTTCATAGAAAACAAATTATATTGAAAATTCCATGATGGTCTATTTGCGATGGAATTCTGGAGCTTTCAAAAACCGTAAATTCCTCAGATCATATTTCAGAAAATATAGTGAGACAAGATTAGAAATTTGAACTCAAGGTTTAGTAAGATTTATTCTCAAATTGGTTCTCTTCTTAGCTTCCGAAATGACACAGAAAAAAAGTTATAGTGAAAATTCCATGATGTCCTATTTGGAGCAGCGAAACCCTAGAATCGAGCCAACTCACAAAAAGATAGAAAAATGACTTAAAAATTAGCCTCTGCAAGGGGTAACCTCCTTTACATTACACAAATTAACAATTCTTGGATGATACAAATGACAAGGCTTCCTTTCTATATATAGGAGTCTAAGGGGTCATAATATAATGAGAGCCGACATAACAATAATAATGTAAGGGCACAACAATAACAATAGTGGGCTTCTATGGGGTACAATAATAACAATATGGGAACTAAATGGGCACAAAAATATAATAAAGGGGTTGCACTAATAACAATTAGGGGTTACGCTAGTAGTATAGGGACCTAAAAAATTCAACCTTCACTTAAATAAATAAAAATCGAATGCAATCCAAGAAAGTTTTGGAACTGCCTGTTTTTGTGAATTAAATATCTGGTACTAGACCGCATATAACTGAAATTATCTGATGAGTAGTCTAGATTCCTAGAATTAATTTTGAAATAACTTGGGCTGTAGGCTCTGATGACTAGTCGTGATTTTTTTCTTTTAAATTAAACAATATGTGAATAAGTCGATGAGTAGTCAAGCATCAATTTTTTAAATAATTTCATTTATTATGAAGATGTAAAACTTCAATTCATAGATTAAAGGTCACATAGATAAGGGTAAAAGGTACCTTATATATCTTTCTGCGACATTACCAATCATAATATCAAGGTACAATGTTGGAAGATAGAGGTATTTTAACAATGATAGAGTATTAAACTCCACTTTATTGCAGGAAAGGCTGATCTATTGTAGAACAACATAATATACGTAAGACGATGGTAACTATTGTGTCCTCTCATATTCATCTATGCCTTTAATCCATTTATTTCCCTTCATATTACATTTTCTTGTCATATATCTTCCTTCCTTTTTTTATTTGGGATATCAAAAACATATGGGAATAGGGGTGGATACCAACCCTAGAGTAGGAAATAAAAATCGTAATTTCAAAAGACATGAAAAACAGTGCTAAGAGAACTCAGGCTTATCAAATTAAGAAATAATTTAGCCTTCAATCATATCAATTGAAAATGTTCTTTTCTTTGGATTATATATGTCTAAATGCATACAGAGCCTTTCCCATACTTACACTTCCTTTATTTCCCTTTTCCTTGCACACATTGTAAGAAACACATCTCTTCCCTTCCCCACCCAACTATTAACATGAACTACAAAGTAACACAAGATAAATGAACCCAACGAGTTGACAACCAACTTGGAAACTACCAGAAATAGAGTAAAGGAAAAACTTGTAACGTGTAGTTGGTGATAGTCCAATTCTCATAGCACCTTCATAAACTTAAATTAGTCGTTACTTTAAAGACGTTAGTGTTTTACAACCAAATATTATCTCCACTAAAATGTTTCACTTGTTTCTAGATTCTCGGAAAAAAAGTTGATTCTTTTAACAAAATATCCAGTCCATGTTACTCGTTTTAGCATTTAAATAATATTGTTTGAAAAATTGTTTGTGAGAATCTTTACTCAAAAGTACCCTTGGAAATTAATAGAGATGTAAATATAAAAAATATTCTTCATAATTCTTGGCAACAAAAAGAGGATCAACCTAAAATTGTTTCCAACATTTTCCATGAGAAAGGATTTTAGCACTATTCATCCATATGAAAATAGTTGAACAAGCTTCAGAAAAGGAATCACTTTTTTTAGTGACAGATCACTAAATGCTAATCCAGATAAAGGACCAAATATTTCACTAAGAAAGGAATGAAACAAGTTTCTCCTTATCCTTCAAGACACTACTGTAAATTATCCATATTTATAGTGAGATATTAAATACTACCTCGAAGTTCATGAATTGTGTTTTTAGGGAGTCCATGTTTTTTACCATCCTCGAGGCTATATTAAATTTTGAAACAGTGTTTGCAACCACTTCAAATTTCACATTAAAGATAACAATGGAAGCAATTTATCTAGATTGGAAAATCATTTTTTATTGTTAACTCTACAATAAATGTTATTATTACCACTCGTGTAGGTATTTGGATGAAAGGACAATTTAATGTGATATTGATGCTTACTCTTATACATTGTATTATTTCCATATTCTTTAAAAGATATTTCATTTCCAAAAACATTTGCATGGAATAGGAATAATCATGAGGACATGAATGTGTCTTTAAGAATACAAATAGGCAGAAAGGATGCCATTGATTGCTAGATTCAAATTTTCCATGTGAGCAAGATAATAAACAAAAACAATTAACTAAATAAAGAAAATTACCATTCACGTGTTACAACAAAATATAACTCATGATTATTATATTAGACCTGTATCATAATCCTCCAGTATCCATGTCAATCCATAATATACATGTCCAACAAATTTTGTTTTACCATTCATATTTACAATCCTTCAATATTAGTAGTGGCATCAATAGTATACATGTCTAAAATTTAAAATTAAATTATTTTGTTTTCTAAATCTTATCTTTCATACAATTTATCCTTTAATTTTAGAACAATGTTTCCATGACTATCATTTAACTTGCTTTTGACTTCTAGTTAACCATGCAAATAGATATTTCAAGTAAGAATAAATAAGTAACCTCTTTTTCCTTCTGAACCTGAATTCCCTTTCCAATAATTTTACTAGCTTTTAAATCAAATTTTAAGAACCAAATCATAAACTCAACAACAGGCTCAAGATGCTTACCAGTTAAAAGTAAAAAAATATTGTCGCAAACCTCAACAGGGACATAATTTTGTTCCCAAGTTAAGCCCATAATTTCTCAACCTTCTTTCACAATTTTTTTGTAGCAACCCTGGTGAGAATTTCATGTAATAAAAGTTAATAAAGGAAAAATAAAAACATAGTTAAAGGACACTTATTCCAAGCTCAATATTTGGAAAAGATATCCTAGTGGCCATCAGTGGATGTGTGTTTTGGCTAAGGAAAATTGGCAAAGGCTAAGGAAAAGGCATTAAAAGGAAAAACAACATTTTGGCACATTTATTAATGAAAATAAAGGAAAATAGGATAAAAGTAAGGTGAAAGGTCCTAGGTTGCATGTGAGGAGGAAATTAAAGAAAAATAATGGAAAATGAAGAAAATAGAGGCCTCATTCATAAAAGTGCTTCTGAGGATCAGTTGATAACCTTTTGTCAGTTCAAGCTTGGAGATCTCTCGTTATTCTCTCTCTCTCTCTCACTCTTGGTCACTTAGAGTTTTCTTGGAGCATTCTAGCTTTGGCTCAAGGAAGGAAAACCTAACAACCCTCATGAAAAGTTAATGTAAGGAAAGTTAATAAAGGAAAAATAAGATCACGGATAAGGGACACATATTCCAAGCTGAATTTTGGGTAAACATATCCTAGTGGGCATCAATGGATGTGTGTTTTGGCTAAGGGAAATTGGAAAAGTCTAAGGCAAAGGCATTAACAAGCAAAAAATACTTTTTGGCAAATTTATTTACGAAATAAAGGAAAATAGGAGAAAAGGAAGGTAAAAGGTAATAAGTTTCATGTGAGGAGGAAATTGAAGGAAAATAATGGAAAATGAAGAAATTGGAGGCCTCATTGCTAAAAAGACTTATGAGGATCAATTGGCAAGTTGCACAGTGTTGGGTTTCTCAGTGTTAAGATTTTGTCAGTTCAAGCTAGGAGCTCTCTCATTATTCTCTCTCTCTCACTGTTGGTCACTTAAATTTTTATTGGAGTACTCTAGTTTGGAGAAAAGGAAAGGGAAAGCAAGGAAAGGAAAGGAAAAGAAAGCAAGGATCAAGGAAAGGAAAATAGGACTCAAGCAGCTTCAACAAGAAAACTTGCAGGTAACCTTTTGTGTTTGTGATTTCCTAGTTGGTTTGGACATGAATGACTTTGCATGTTGATGTATGGTTCTCTTATTGTCTGTGGCATGGTTTTGTAGGGCTATGACATTGGATTTCAACCTAGGCTACCCTTTTTCTAGATGCCATGGTATGTTGAGATGTTATTTTTGTTTTTGAGCTTTAGAATTGCCAGATGGATTTCAGAATCCAGGGCAAAGATGGTCTCAAGGTTCATTCTCAAAGGCCTAGGAATCCATCGGCTGATTATGGTGGGATACATAGTAAATCCTGAGGAAGTAGTCTCAGTTTAGGTCCTAGTGATCCAGGTTTGGATTGCAGTAAAGCCTGAGAGACAAGGAGACAGAAAATTCCTCAAGGATAGTGATGCATACCATATGAAATTCCAAGTTCAGTTTGGTTGTGATTGGATTACCAATTTTGGTGTGATCACAATTTGGAGATGGTGAAGGTGGTTTAACTTATACATTCCCTTGGTTGTTCTTGGATTGATTGTTCTATGAGATCCCACATTCATGCCTGGAGTATGGTAAGGGTTGACTCGCTGAAAGAAAAATTTGGTTCAGCCATGTTTATGGTTGGGTGGTACGTGGAAGCCCCGAACATGGTCAGCTTTCCATATGATTAATAGAATCTAAGTTCTGTTACTTTTGTAATGATTTATGTGTATTTAATTCTTCTCAAATATCTGATATTTATATCGTTTTATGCTGGTTATAACCATGGTTGAATGACTAGTTTATGTCATGATTATTTCATATATTTACGTCTAACTGTTAAATGGATGGATGCAAGACCTAAATTGACGATGTAGTATTTTGATGGAGAAGGAGGTGATCCTTCTAGTTATGCTTTTTAAGTTGATTCAATCTTTTATGCTCTATCTTGTATCGTAGACTTGTAGGTTGCATTGATGCCAAGTGTTTGACAGAATGCCAGTCTCGGTTGGGGATGCTTAGGCCTAGTCTTGAGGATGATTTTTGATTGATCAACTTTGTTATCATGTTTTTAGTTAATTCTAGAAGTTACAATAAGTTCTATGTAGATGCCAAGATTCAGGGCTAGAAATTTGTCTTAAATCCCATGGCCATTGGCACAAAACTAGCAATTTTGGTCCACAATTGCTGGAAGGTTGGCCTATGAGAGTGACTTTGGGTTTCTGGTCAATCCCTTGCCCATAGAATGAGAGGGTCTATGGTATAAGAGCTACATAATGGTAGTGGACCCAGGGACATGTTGTCTGAGTGGCTGACTTATCTCATGGGGGTTTTGTTGATGTTGTTGCATGATTGTATGTGATGTTTTGTTGATTCCACTTCCTTAAGGTGACATAGGAGGTCAAGTCTGATCATAGTAGCATCTCTCCTCATGTTTAACTTGGTTGGCATGGTTATTTTGGGTAGACCTGGGAGGCGGTGTTACAGAGTGGTATCATAACATGGTTACGCTCTCTTTGGGTCATATATGATAGCAGAGATTGTTATGAGAGCATGGTTGCACTCTCCTTTGGTGAATGTGTTGGTCATCCATGCATGTTAGTTTCATATGTGTCTCTTACACTTGCATTCCATGTACTTGTCGCTTTACAGAATCATTGATCATGGTCTTAGTAAGGTTGTCATGAGGAACTTGATGTTGATTTTATCTAATGCACCGTCAGGGCTATATGAATGGTTACATGAGTATATGCAGCTTGATTTCATCCTTTTATGTTGGGTTACATTCTTGGTTATTTCATTACATGCATTAGTCTTGTATGTTGGTTACAAGAATTGATTGTTTATGTTCAACTACATGTGCTCATGTGTATGTGTAGTTGATTAGGCATTACTTATGCATGTTGATGGTTGCATGTGGAAATGCATACAATGGAGTAATGGTAGTTTCCATGCTTGAGGTCATGGCTTGTGTGGCCGATATGGTCATGAATTGATGATTATATTCTAGCTAGAATTATGTGTATATGGTTTGGTACTCATATGTTATATATCTATATGTAGTCATTATGAATGTATTGTCTTGGTCATAGTTATGCATGAATAGTAGGTCAGACATGCCTTGTGAAGTCATGGTATGAAATTTAGGTCATTATGATGCTATTGTTATGTTATGATGCTAATCTTTTGGCTGAGATAAAGAAGGAGATGTAGATAGCCATAATAAGGTTGCAACACTAGACTTTGGGATAAGAGCATATCGTCATACCGGTAGTGTATGTTTGGCATGTAGGCATGTAAGTTAAGGATTGTTATATGCATTACGTTTGTGCACATGTCTTCTGATGTTATGGTTACATTCATGATAGCAGTTAGTTGAACAATGGGAACTATAAACTTAAAACGGGAACTTTGGCCAAAAAAAACCCAAAAAACATGAAAAACAATGCTAAAAATGGAAAGCGTGTATACTGGAATGATGGTTTTTTTTAGGGCCAATTTTCAACATTTTTAAAAAATGGCAATAAAAGTAAATTTTTTGTGCAAAAAGCAGTGGTTTTTGTGGAAGAAAACACACTAATGTTTTTGGTAGAATAACATTTTTCTTTCCTAGGTATAATTTCAATATTTTTTTAGTAATGATGATAAAGATAAAATAATGGGATCTGAAACACATTAAAATTCTATTAGTTTTCATCCAAGTCATTAAACATACAATGACATGACACTAAAGATCTCTAATTACACTAAAGATCGCTAGAATTCTAATTCTTTTCAACCATAAGATTAAAGATACAAAAAAAATTTGAAAATTTACAACCATAAGATTTAAAAAATGATTACATTATGAACAAATTACATGTCTAAATTAATCAAAATGTCATTACTTGTAGATTGAATGAAACATACAATATATATCTAAGTTATTATTGCATTC
This sequence comes from Pinus taeda, assembly GCA_000404065.3. Classification (NCBI taxonomy): domain Eukaryota; kingdom Viridiplantae; phylum Streptophyta; class Pinopsida; order Pinales; family Pinaceae; genus Pinus; species Pinus taeda. The sequence continues at coordinate 10,036 of APFE031627939.1, read as the reverse complement.
TAGATATTCTAAACAGTAAAAATCATCATAATTAAAACATATAATCTAATAAACATAAAAATGACTCATAACTTCATTTAACACCGTATAGAAATCAAAATTTTTATTTCAAGATACGATGCAAACATTAGTTATATAAACTGTGTTAGACATTTATTCAAAATCACTCATATTTTCTTACAGACCATTGGAATTCACATCTTTAGATGAATGACTATATGCAGACGAAGATGTTCCATATTATTCTCTTTCATCAACTAGTGCCCCATTTGACTCAACATGCATGCCCACCATTTCAGGTTTCAAAATTCTTCTGGATCTACGACTAGTTTTAGTAGACTCCCATCTCAACACATGTCCTTATGGTAACAACCTCTTCACAATCTTTATCGTCTTGAAGTGGAGAGTTCCACTCTTTGTTAAATTGAAGTCATAAACAAGTATGTCAACATCCTCTAATTTTAAGAGGTTTGTGTGGTGATGATTTATATTTGTACCCTTTCTTTTTCTGTTTCCTCAATTTTTTTTATCAACTACCCTCTCTAGCTTATATACACACCATTGAATGAGTGTATATTTGTGGCATACCAATGTACTTCAACACCCGCAACAACTTAATTTTCTGTAATGACCTTTATAACCTTAGCAACCGAGAATGGATATCCATTGGGATCTCCATCTACTAGCACTGTGATCATGCAACCCTCCTTAATATCCTATACTAAAGCAGTGTAAAAGTCTTCCATGGCTTCACCTTGTGCATGAGAGCTTCTGAAACCAATATACATTTTTCTTTCCTCTACTTGTGAATAATTAATAATACCTTAAGATTGTTGTTGTTCAACAATGTTTGTTTCCTCATGTTCATTTGACACATTTTATGGCAAAATAAATGGTTTTTTCAAAGGTATATCTTCATTTGTTTTTCTTGAAATGATATGAATTTGATTATTGAAAAGGACTCCCACCAAACTATACGGGAATAGTGTCCACTCAGATGTTTCTATTCCCACTAAGATGGGTGGCTATCTTAGAAACAAACAACCAAAGTCTACTATTGTTTCCTTTTATGAAAAGAGATGAGAGGAGAACCAAGAGGGCCAACCTGAGTCTTGTGCTCAATTTCCTCTCCTTCTTGATAGAGTTTCGCCGCTTCTTCTTTGTCTACCTAGCTTCAAAAGAACCTGTGGAATCACAGCAACATACTACTATACAAGAAACAAGGATCTAAATTCATAAATAATACAGGATCAGATGTGTATTAACCATTACATGCATATATAAACAAGTACACAAGAATATGGAAGGAAACAAGAATAGCTTTATTCAGATGAAAAGTAGTAAGAAGATTCAACCATGTGCTCTGACCTAGCATCATCCTCCAGCTAGGAATCCCTTCTTCACCTCAAGGAAAGCTAGATCACCCACACTATGAATGTACACCAGAATACCAATAGCACTTCTCTATAAGATACAAAATTCTAGCCTCTGGATCTCTGTGATGAGGGATCCATTTATAGATGATTACAAAGAAATGAGTCATCTTTTGGGATCTTGATTAGTGTCATCTCTCTGATAGTTCCTGCTTCCACTTGGAGAATGATGATCTCTTACTCATCCCTGGTCGAAAATGCACAGGCAAGTGTGAGGGAGGAAGCTTCTGGAAGATTCCATGATCTTCCACTCATTTTTGTCCCTGCCATTTGTCCGTTCCCGACCATCACACCCTACAGAGGAGCAAATCAGTATGCATCACACCCTGTACATTGGGAAGGTGATATGCATCTCACCGTCTGCATTGGGCTTTCAGTATGGTCCAGTTTTGACCATTTATGAGCAGTTTTCAGTGGAGAACTTCTCGGAGATGATGTAATCAGTTGACCTTGTTCCTTTAGGTAGTGCAGCAACACTTTTAGGGACTTAGGAGCCATCAGTTTATGGACATTTATAATTGAGGTTGAAGTGCCCAAAAATGTATATAACACAAACTGAATCAGCAATATCAAAGTACTCATGTATATCTAACACAATTTTTTATTTCTTCTAGGCAATCAGAATAATTTATATCTGTATTCTACTTGCGTGCATTATGAACTTCAACAAATAATTGCAATAACAATATATTTCATGCAAATATTGGATGATATGGAATGAACTTCAAATATGACAAACCTGATTACAGTGTGCATTCTGCAGTAGTCAAATACTTCTTGCCCCATATTAGTGTTTTCCCATCAATTGTTTTGATACGAAATTGATGTTGGAAGCTAATGTCATTAAGTTTTTCAATGCATTTCTCCTAAACATGCAATCCCAGAATAAACCTTTGCATGTCAACATTTTCTTCCGATACATCAAAAGTATGCTCTGGCATGTATGAATCCTTAATACATTCAATTAATGATCGCAATCTCCCAACTTCCTTCCTCCTCAATGTGACTGAAAAACGACTGAACATTTGATCAATATGGTCATGAGTGTGCCCAACAAGAAGGAAAACAACCTTTACCTTCTAAAAAATTCTCAATTCAACAAGCATGTTTAGATATCCAAAAACAATCTTATTTTTGTTTTCATGACAAGTGTTTTCCAATTGTAGATAAAAAGCCTCAAGAATATTGCGAGACCAATGAGAAATGACATCATCAATTATGGTTATTTTCATATTTGCATCATTATGAATATTTGGAGCTATGAAGTATACCCTTGGCAACATTTTCCCATTGAAGGCCATACAACCGACCAAGTGATACTGAATGAAATGTTTCTCCTGAAATTTTTTTGGGTGTGCGAACAAAATGTGGTAGAAGTGTTTTCTTCTCATCCATACCATCAATTATTAAACCCAAATACTTATTTGGATTATCATAACACTTATTTTAATGCTTGTACAACTTTTTCCTTTCACTTGTTTGTTGTTCGCGATGCTCTTGAAGTGCTTTGAGAATGAAATCTACACAACATAAAATAAAGGCATTAAGACATACGTTTTCATACTTGATGACTATACAATTTTAAAAGTTAAAGTTACGAATGCTTACCTCTTTCTGACCCTTCACATTTATCCCTTTTTTATTTAAGTGAAGCACATGTACTACAAATCCCCATCCTTTTCTTCTTAGGAATATAGACATTGTTAAATTTTTTCTTCCATATATTCACAAGATATTGATATGTAATAAATCGACCATGTCCCTTAGCACTTCTACATATTCTTTGTATACGTTGTAGATTTCTCGTCTTCAAAAATTAGCTCGAATATGTATTGTCTCTCAATTTTTCATACATTCTCCATGCTTTGAAAAGAAATCTTTCATCCATGAAATTGCAGTATTTGATATAGCCCAAAATGTCATTTATGATGTACTTCTGAATAAAATGTGGGATCCTTTTCCAAATTTTCTCTGATTCTTGACCAACGAAAATTACCCATTGAATGAAACATTTTGAAATCCTTTCTACAAAAAGATAAAGACCCAATGTGATAATCAAAACCTAATAATGTAGATTGCATGTGCCCCACTAAATATGGATTTTACATGCTTTTATTCATTAACAAATATCTCTTCATTTTCTCTAATGAAAAGTTGAAATCCATATGTTTCAAACAATCATTTTAACAACATTCACATGAAATGAGAGCATTGATAAAACTTCTTCTCGTTAGATATTCTGCTCTACCCCTTGTATAACTAGAACATATTGGATTGATATGAATATGTCTATTCCTACTCCTCGATACAATATTTCCTGTCAACATCTCCATCATTGTATCATCATTTGTATAAGAATTTTCATCATCACTGTGAGGAATCTTGTCCTCACTATGATCATTTGAGCTTTTGAAATACTGACTTGGAGTATATTCTTCATTTTTCCATTCTTCAATGCTATCCTCATAGTCCTTAGAATTACGACTAAATGGAAAATTTGACTCGATGTTTATTGGATATTTTTCATCATGTGCATTGTTAGTGTTGCTCTCATAGTCGATAGGATTAGGACTATGTTCAAAATGAGACTCTTTACTAACTAAAAATTATTCATCATGCCCTTATTCATTATTGCTCTCATAGTCCTTAGGATTAGGACTAAGTGCTTCATCTGGTCCTTCAGCACGACTGCTCTCATAGTCCTTAGAATTAGGACTAGGTCGAAAATGTGACTCTCGATTTATTGGAAATTATTCATCCTAACCTTCATCACTATTGCTCTCATAGTCTATGGGATCAGGACTAAGTGGAATCCGTGACTCTTTATTTATTTGAGAATCTTCATCATGCTCTTCATCACTACTTCTCTCATAGTCCATAGGATTAGGACTAAGTGGACACTGTGACACTCTATTCAGTTGGAATGATTCATTATGTTCTTCATAAGTGCTTATCTCATAGTCCATAGAATTAGGACTAAGTGGAAACTGCGACTCTTTATCTATGTGAAACTCTTCATCATGCTCTTCATCACTGCTACTCTCATAGTCCATAGGATTAGGACTAAGTGGAAATCGTGACTCTTTATTTATTTGAAAATCTTCATCCTGTATTTCAACAGTGCTTCTCTCATAGTCCTTAGGATTGGGACTAAGTCGGATATTTGACTCTCTATTCACAGTGGAATAATTTCCGTTATATTCATAAATATGAATAGAGTTGTTACGCGATGAAGATGTTGATGCTTCACAAAGAGAAACCTCACTATCACAAGAATCCATGCCTTTCAAACATAAGCAGTTGAATGATACAAATGCACTCTCTTCTAACGATAATATATATCTTAAAGAATGAAAAATTCCCTCCAACATTTCCCTCCAAAAAAAATTCCCAAAGTTTTCCCTTGAAAAATTTTATTTCATGTATTTTCCTCCATAATTTTCTTCTACAATTTATTGAAAAATTTTAACCAAAAGTTTCGTATGAAATTAATATTTTAAAATAAATATTTAAATTAAAATTGTAAACTAAATCTTTTACATCAATTAATTTTTTACTTAAACTATATAACATTTACTAGACAATTGAATGTTTCTTTTAAATTTTTATTATATCTTTTATACCAAATTAATCCCACATTCACCGTGCGCTAAAACAATTCCGTAATGTTCACTTTGTCATAATTTCCTATATCGCTATAACAAGATTTATGTGTAAAAGTATTTATAAAAATCAATTAATCCCACATTCGTAGTGCGGTAAAACAATTATGTAATGTTCATTTTATCATAGTTCCCTATATCGCCATAACAAAAATTACATGTTAAAGTTTTTGTAAAAACAAATTAGTCCCACATTAACTATGTGGTAAAGGAATTCTATAGTTTCCGCTATAATATAAATTTCATTATCACTATTCCTCACATCACATCAATATTTTCTGAGGTTCGTTAAAATACTTGGAGCAATCTTATACAGTAGCTACATTGTTATCAACAACACATTCAATGGAAGATTATCACATTTGAAAGGTTAGTTTCCCTTTTGTTGTGAGCAAGTTTTAAAATTCAATAGGTTTAATGAAATTTAAAGTGTTTTTGTTGTGTGTGTAACACGGAATGAGTCGAGGTTACGGACAAGATCGAACTCCTTAGTATCTAAAGGTATCTAGTGACAAGAAAACCAATCAAAAACTATCTTTCTCTAAATATGCAATTAAAAAAAAGGCAAACAAGTGTTTTAGGCCTACCTTGGATCCAATGCAAGTTTGTGGAAGCCTCGCTCCTTTACTCCAAATGAGCTCCCTTGTAGCAAGTCTGCAAACAGAAACAAGAAAACAAATTAAATAGCACCTGAAGAGCCAATATCATAAAGCGTATCCATCATAATGATCAAGGAGATTATGAAACAAACCACATAAGACAATTTGTGGAGAAAAATGAATCTGATTGTATTAATTCAAATCAAAGAAGAACTTTACAACCTATGCCTTGATGTTGTACAAGCTCCTCCCAGGGATCGGAAAGAAGTCTCCTTTACTTTGACAAGTTTCACTCACTTCCCAATGAAGCCAAAAGGTATGTGATGTCTCCTCTCAAGCTTAACTAGGAAGTCCCAATTCCACCAGCATTTACCCTCAAAAATGTTAAGCTTCTAACCTCCTCCGCAACTAACTCAATGCCTTAATTTATAGTGCAATGGAGGGAAGTTACTAGGTCCTCCTTCAAAGGGATAAATCCCTCCTTCAAAGGGATAGCTCCTCCTATCAAGGGATTAGCTCCTTCTCTTTTGGATGCATGAACCACCTTGGAGTGAATAATCCACATCAAAATTCCTTCTAGAATCATCTGGAATTAACCCGTAGTGAGATTTTTAGAATAAACTTGCACCTTTTTTACTTTTACAGGGGTACACACCCACCCCTTTACAGACAGAGCGTGCAGATACGCAAGTAACATGAACAAAGGATGCGGGCCCGCAGGTAAAAGTGAGAGAAAGTGCGGAACCAAAGCTTTATTGATTTTTAATGTCTTTCTCTCATTTTCAAAGCTTGACAAGAAGAGCTGAGGTCTGAGACTTGCTTAGGAGGACAATATAAGTGATGATAGACCCATACTGACTGCAAATAGTCATGGTGACGATATTTTTGTGTAACAGGGACTATCAAGGAAATTTTCTTTCTTGGGAACTATATGAAAATGAACTAGTGGTTTTTAAAAGAAGAGTAGATACAAAATATGAAAACACTATGATTCTAAAGGGAAGTGCTACAATTAATTATTTGCAGAGGGACTTTCAACTTCTTTGGTTGATGAAGACACTATTTACCATAAAACCTGATTATACAAAGCTTTTAAATTTGAAAATTTCATTCCAGAAAATGATCCAGGGTAAGCTCCCAAATGAAGAATTTGGAAGAAGTGTGAAAGGTTGATTACTCCTATTGAAGGAGAAGTTCAAATGGTGGAACCAAGCACCAATCCTTAAAGTCAATGTTCCACTAGTCACCAGACTTCTCAAAAATGAAACAAAATCATTTTGTAGCATTGTAAATTATTTTTTAGTAACATATAGTTAAGTATTTATAGATGTTTCTTCAGTTACCTTTGTAACTTATTTTGATGTAATTGTCAGACCAGGCAGTAACTCCTCAACACAAATTGATTTGTATATTACATTCCTTCAGGTTGGTCTTTATTATATACATGAGGGAGAGACTATTCACTTCATCTCCCGATGACTGTTCATATTACTTATTATTTATTTACATTATATTCACCCAATCCTGATTATTAGGTGTCAACATTCTCCCCCTTAATCTGAAGGGATGTTGGTGAGTCCAAGCATCATTCTGAATCATTCAAGCTTTTCTCTTCCAAACGCTTTGGTGAAGATGTCTGTAATTTGCTCATTAGTGGAACAATGACAGAGATGGATTGTTTTGGCCTCAATATGATGTCAAATCAGATGATATTTAGTATTGATGTGCTTCGTTTGATCATGGAACTTTGGGTTCTTGGCCAAATTTATTACAGAGGTATTTTCAATCATGAGTGGAGTTGATTGCACTTGTTTTACCTACAAATCTTCAAGAATTTTCCTAAGCCACACAATTTCTTTTGTTGCTTCCGCTGCTGCCACATATTCTGCTTCTGTTGTGGAATCTACTGGAACTGATTGTTTGTGTGATCTCCAGGAGATAGCTCCTGATCCAAGACTCATAGCATATCCTGAAGTAGATACCCCAGTTTCTTT
>APFE031627937.1:50123-94773 GCA_000404065.3 Pinus taeda | reverse complement strand
CCTGGCTAGCCGCCACATCTTATGTCTCTTGTCTTGGCTTGTTTTCTATCGATCGTTTAATGTTCTATCTACACTTTAGTTTATGTACATGTGATTGCTAATCTGTGGAATATAATAAAAAAAGAAGTAAACTTCATAAGCATAGAACATACCATAACTTAACATGGTATCAGAGCTGAGGTGAAGACAAAGCCCGAGCAAGAGCAAGAGCAATCACCGAAAAGAAGATTGGCGAGGCTACCCTAAAAGAACTATGAGGTCCTCAACACTTTGCCGAAGGCAAGCTTCATAAGAAATATGACTATCATAGATGGAAGATGTATATCGATCTAACCCTAGAAGATCCAGGAGTGCTGGACCATGTAAGAGGCAATACTGTTGAGCCTCCATCAAATGCATCCGCTGTTGCATGGAACAAATGGAAAACCGAAGAAGTCAAAATAGAAGATCATCCGGAACTCTATCGACAAGCACTTGGTGGCCTACATCTCTGAAATAGACACCTCCAAGGAAATCTATGATAGACTGGTGAGTTTATTTAAATTTAATGATACAAATTAAGTTTTGTTTCTTAATTGAGGGAAATCAAGAAGGGTAAAGATGAGAGTATATTTCTTAAGAATAACTGAGATCAAGAACGATCTCCTATCTATTGGGGAGGCTATTACTGACAGGGAAATGGCACTCAAGACTCTTGGAGGATTACCATCTGAATGGTATGTGTTCAGGACTACTCTTCTCAACTATAATGTAATTCTTGGTTTCGAGGAATTAATGGCTAGATGCATTCAAGAAGAAACAAGGGAAGAAGAGCAAGAAATGCCCATGCCTAAAGGTCCTCCTGCTGCCATTTCTTCTCATGCTAAGAAAAGAAATAATTCCAGGACTAAATCAAAAGGAAAGGTTGGACCTAAGGCTAGAAGAAAATGACAATGTTACATCTGCGATAAAGCAGGGCACTATGCAAGGGAGTGCCCTGATAGAAAGGACTCACACTAGGACAATGATCAAAATCCCTCTGATGACAATCAAAGGAATGACAAATTCAATAGCAAAGGTAAGAGGAGAGTTGGGAATCGAGGAAGAGGACAACCATTCAAGAAGGCTACAAATTCCAGGATGTATTAAATGCACCTGACCTCAAAAAGAACCTAGTGTCCATCTCGGCAATGGAAGACAAAGGCTACAAGGTAACCTTCAGCGATGGCAAGGTACGTATATGGAAAAACAATTTTAAAGATGCCTTTACTCTTTGGTTTAGTGTTGATTCATTATATCAAGTTGATGGAAGTTTGCTAGGTGTCATGTCTTATGACACATCTCTTCAGTCCGAAATTTGGCATCGGAGGTTTGCCCCCCTTCATTATGAATCTATACTCTGTGTAAGACAAATTGTGACAGTGATGGCCGAATTCCAAGTAGAGAAAGAAGGTGTATGTCGAGGATGTGTCAAAGGAAAGCTCAAAAGGGGACCATTCCCCTCAAGCCAAAGCAAGACCTCTGATATATTACAGTTGGTTCACTCAGGCACACCTGAGGTTGGCATTAAGAGGGAGACTAATACACCACATACTCCTGAGCAGAATGGTATGGCGGGAAGGAAGAATAACACAATTGTGGAAGCTGTCTGGGCCATGCTACATGATCAAAGAATTCTGAAGTTTCTATGGGCTGAAACTACAAACATCTCCGTATATGTACAAAATCAATGCCCTCATCAAGCATTGGGTTCCAAGACTCCTGAAGAAATGTTCACCGCCGGTCAAAGGGAAGTCATGATTAGTCATGATGTCACCTTTGACAAAGATATGGCTCTTAGCAATGTGGACAATCTTCCGAATTTGAGGAGCTCTCAAGAAGCCGACATCAGGGAACCGAAAGAAAAGGATGATGAATCAATGCCTGATGTAGAAGAACCCATGGATCTGATTGAACCTCATCCACATGAACGTTCCTCTTCTAAGAAGATGCCTTCATGGCTTAATGGGATACTTGATGATGCTGAAGGACATGCTGCACCCTGAGGAACCTTTCGTCAAAGTAAGAAACCTAATAGGTATCAGGGATACCTGACCATCATGAGAACGATCATACAAAATGAGCCTTCATCATTCTCAGATGTCATCAAGCATTAAGTATGGAAGGATGCTATGACCATAGAATATGAGTCTATTATGGAGAATGATGTCTAGGAAGTAGTTCCTAGACCCCATACAAGACAATTGTTACTTCAAAATGGCTTTACAAGATAAAGCATGTAGCAGATGGAAGTATGGAGAAGTATAAGGCTCATTTTGTTGCTCGTGGTTTATCCCAGAAGGAAGGTATGGACTATGATATTTGCACCTGTTGCCAGATATATGACCATCCACTTGATCATAGCCCTTGTGGCTTCAGAAGGATGGAACCTACATCAGATGGATGTCAAGACCGCATTCTTGCACAGTTCGATCAAAGAAGAGGACGATGTGGAGCAACCCGAAGGATTTGAGATTTATGATAAAAAATCTCATGTATGAAGGTTGAAGAAGGCTCTGTATGGGCTGAAGCAAGCACCCCGAACATGGTATGAGAGGATCAATAGCTACTTGATGAAGCTAGGATTCACTAGGAGTGAACCCGATCCTAACCTTTACTTTAAGGTTGAAGATGACAAGCCTCTCATACTGGTGTTGTATGTGGATGACCTCTTTCTAACAGGTGCAGACCCTCTCATTCACAAATGTAAGTGGGAGTTGGCTTCTGAATTTGAAATGAAGGACCAAGGACTTGAAGTATGGCAGAAGCCAAGGGAAATTTTCCTATCTCAAGGAAATATGTGGTAAAGATATTGGAAAGATTCGGTATGATGGACTGCAAGCCTGTGACTACCTCGAGGATCTTAACTTTTAGAAGTTATATGGTAGTGATGTCAGACCAAATTTCGGAAATGCCTTTGAGTTTCATAAACTCATTCGCATTTATGTTCTTAGCGAACCTCCATCTAAACATATGTTTTGCAGTTAGCATTGTGAGCTAATATTTGGTTGAGCCTCACTGGATTGATGCCAAGAATCATCTAAGATATCTTTGTGGCACAATTACTAATGGATTGAGATACACTGTCGGAAATATGAAACTGCATGATTATTCGAATGCTGATTAGGCAGGTAGTGTGGAGTATCACTGGAGCACTTTTTAGTGTTGTTTCTCTTTGGATTCTACTTTGATATAATGGATGAGAAGGAAGCAGAAGTCGGTTGCCATAAGCACCACCGAGACCGGATACATATCTATGAGTATGATCTCATATGAAGCTACCTGGTTGGGGAAGCTCTTCAGTGAGCTGTTTGAACACATACCACTGTGATTCTCTGTAACAACCAGAGGTGGGATTTGATTATTGAGGAATTTCATATTCGTCGATTGCTCTAGCAGATAAATATCATCTGGGATATTGTAAGTCGATGAGAAAGGAGGCTCCATCGCATTAAGATGATGTACAGGTCGATACACCTTCTCAAATCCCCGAGGAAAGATCTAATCTGTGATTTTCCCAAACGACTTGGAGTCGTTAAGAAACCCTTGTACAAGGGTCCTTCATGTTGCATACATTGAGATCTAGGAGATCTGAGGGCTTGCGGTTCTTGTTGGAGCAACATACAGCCACAGGGTGACTCACCCTCCCCTGGTGGTGCACACTGGAACAAGATGATTCGCTCTCTTGTGGGACAAGATGATTTTCTCTATTGTGGAATAGGATGATTCGCTTTCCTGTGTAGTAGGATGATAGTTCTCCTGTGAGGCCTGGATTGATGTGTTCTCCATGGCGATTGTAGTAGAATTGATGTGTTCTCCTGTGAGGCCTAGATTGATGTGTTCTCCATGGCGATTGTAGCAAGATTGATGTGTTCTCCTATGAGGCCTAGATTGATGTGTTCTCCATGGCGATTGTTGTAGGATTGATGTGTTCTCCATGGTGATTGTAGCAGGATTGATGTGTTCTCTTATGAGGCCTGGATTGATGTGTTTTCCATGGTAGCCTAGATTGATGTGTTCTCCATGGCAATTGTAGCAGGATTGATGTGTTCTCCTGTGAGGACAGGATTGATTAGTTCTCCTGTTGAGGCATCCTACCCATGTAGTATGGGACTCATGGGAAGTACCTCTCATCTGATTAATGAGTAGGGAAATGAAGTTAGGGACCATAGTAGTACCGATGGACGCATCATTGTATCTACCGTACTCCCTACACTAAGATGACCTTCATTGATCTGGGATCAATGATACTGGTCTAGGACTAGTGGTAGGAGTTGTACCATACTATGACGCTGACTTCAGATCAGTTAATACTGGTCTGGGACCAGTGGTACATACTCTGAGACTGACTTCGTGTCAGTGCAGTACTGGTCTGGGACCAGTGAGAGTGGTACATACTTTGACCCTGACTTTGGGTCGATTGAGACTGGTCTAGGACCAGTGGTACACTCTCTGAGACTGCAATACTAGTCTAGGACCAGTGGTAGGAGTGGTACCTACTATGAAGCTGACTTCGGGTCGGTTGAGACTGATCTGGGACCAGTGGTACGCACTCCGAGACTGACCTTGAGTCAGTGGAGGATGATACTAGTCTGAGACCAGTGGAGTTGTACTCACTATGACGTTGAATTCGAGTTGGTTGAGACTGGTCTGGGACCAGTGGCACATACTCTGAGACTTACTTTGATTTAGTATGATACATCCCTTGATCATTTCTTCTTCTTCATAATTCAGACAAAATCAGAGCAGAACAGAACAATGCAAGAGCAGAGAAGAACAAAGCAAAATAGGACAGATCAGTACAGGGCATAACAAGACAAAGTAGAATAGGTAGAATAGAGTAGAGCAGGGCAAGGGTTAGGCTATACATGGCAGTGCATTTGATGGATGAATAGTAAAGACCGATAGACAGATTGCAGATGAAGTTCTTCCTAGCCGAGAGGGAGTGTTAAAATTGGCAACTAGGGAAAAAATTCATGTGGGTCATCTTAATCATGGATGATAATATTTTTATTAGATTCCTCTCATCGAGAGGTGTGGGATTGATATAAAGATCATCCGATTCCGATAAGTATTCATGGAGATATGAATTTATTTTGATTATGGAATTATTATCAAGCCGACCTACAACTCATGTAGGCTCAGAAGCCCAACAGTCGCATCTTTTCAAACACCAACGTTGTGTATAAATACAGGAGGACTTTTCCTCATTTGGACTCACTCATATCATCACATCTCTCTCTCTCTATTTCGTAGAAAAGAGTCTCTTCTCTACTGCGCAGAAAAGGGTCTCTCTCTCACACATGTGAAGCCAAAAGCTACCGAAATTGAAGCTGCAACTGCAGAAGTAAAGATTGACTTGCGTGGACTAGAATATCTCCTCATCTGAACTACACTATAGGTTGATCTAAACCTCCTCTGAAAGTCGCAAATTTTGGTGGTGGAATCAAGTCAATCCGACAGACGGTTTACAAGATATTCACTGCCCTAGTTTGAAACTGGAAGCTGCCGAAAGTGAAGCTGCAACTGCAGAAGTAAAGATTGACCTGCATGGACTAGAATATCTCTTCATCTGAACTATGCTGTAGGTTCATTTGAACCTTCTCTAGAAGCCGCAACTTTTGGTGGTGGAGTCATGCCGATCCGACGGTCGGTTTGTGAAATATTGTCTGCCCTAGTTTGATGATGAAGCTGCTAATGTTGATGTTGTTGATCTAGGGTTTGCTACTGTTGATATAAATCAGATTTGTTGTACTATTTCTCTCTACTGAATTATTGAAGATAAAAGAAGATTTGATCAAAGGGTTTCCCCACACATTGTGGGGTTTGTCCCTGGCTAGCCGTCACATCTTGTGTCTCTTGTCTTGGAATGTTTTCTGTCGATCGTTTAATGTTCTATCTACACTTTACTTTATGTACATGTGATTGCTAATCTGTGGAATATAATAAAAAAAAGAAGTAAATTGTATAAGCATAGAACATACCATAACTTAACACTGGTCCAATGGCACTATAGAGGTACTAGCCTCACTTCTGCTTCTTTTTTGATTCCATTCCTCATTAAGAAGGGTTTCCAATACTGGAGGGTTGCCCGTGTTTGTATCAGTTTGGGTCACTTCCTCATAAATGCTCTGTGATCCTAAATCTTTTCTCTGTTCTGAAGCCTTTGGTTGCCCTGATTTCTGTGTACTATGCTCCTGTGTTGGTTCTTGTGAAGATTCTCCAGGAACCTATACAAAGGAATCCATATCAAGTTGTGTTTCCAAATCTTTCATAACATTTTCTACTTCAACTTGTGTACTATCTTGTTCTATAAGTGTTCCCTCCACCCACTCATTTTGATTTGCATACTGTTCTATCTCTGGAATTCTATGATGGAAGTAGGGGGATAGCTTATGCTTTTACCTTCTTTCACAGATGAAGCTGTGAGGATCATAAGGCCAAATAAAACTCCTTTTCAATTGCATTCTCTCAAGGATTTCCTCTACCTCTTTCCCTATTCTTTTTTTGTTGCAAACAAATGGGCCTAAGTGATACTTTATCCTTAACTGGGCTTTCTTCTTAGCTTTCATAAAGTGGATTTGATCAAAATTGGTCATTTTCCTGTAATACTCCAAGGCAAATAATCTCATGGGGATGTATTTAGGCAGTTTAAAGGGAGGCAGATCACACCCATAAATCCTGATCTCTGTATGGTTCTGGTACAAGTACTAGTCCCCAACCTTGTATTGCTCGGATAACTGAAGAATTTGCTTAATATCATCACTGATTCTAGGAGGAGGACTTCCTATCAACATAGTAGTTACTAGATGCACAAATTGATCAATAAAATGTGTGTAAGGATGAGGAGAAGAAGGAGAATAATGAAAAATGGAAGTTCAGAAGATGACTGACCTAGGGTTCCCTCTAGTGCCAAGATTTTGTACAAAGAAATGGAATTTATCAGCTTGGTAGTAAAGGAATAGATGATACAGGACTGAAGAATATTTGAATACCCTTTAATTCTCTAATCTCATGAACCGGTCATACATCTTATCAGCAATGAATGCAACATAGTCATATTTGCATGTAGGAGGTTGGCCTAGGGTAAAAATAGTCATGTACGTAAAGGTCATTTCATCTACATACTCACTAGTGGTAAAACCCATAATGCAAGCAAACATGGTGACAATATCCCTACCCAGACTGGTAAAGGCACATGTCATGTAGGGAGGGGGGTCTTTTGATTTGTATTGTTCTTCAATGAAAGTCTGACTAACTTGGTTGATTTCAGCACTAGACAGCCTTGAAGATCTATCAAGTAAATCAGCAATTGAAAGGGGAGTGAGGTTTTGGCTAGGCTATAATTGCAACATTTCGTTTATAGACTCAGTTGTAATGGTAAAAAGAACTTCTTGGTTAGGGGACATTACAACTCTCAGATTGGGGTTGTAGTTTGCATGGCACTGGTGGACAATGTCTGGGAAGATATGGACAGTGGGGAACTGATATTTGGGGAGGATGGACTCCCAAAGACCTATTTTATTAGCATTGTTCAAATAATTGTCTTGATACCTGCAATATAGTTTCAAGGGGGTTTCATTAAAAGTTAGGTCCTTAATTTGAAAATCTTTATCAGCCAAGGGAAGGTAGTCCAAATCCCTGTGGGGAGTAGTGATTGGTGCAACATTTAGGGTGACAGGAGCTTCCATCCTTGGTTCTTGTGGATTCAAAGAAGGAAGTTGGGGTTTTCAAGAATTTCAGATAAAACAAGTGCTTGGGGAAGTCTTGGGACTAAGAAAACATCTTAATTGTACTGAATTATTTGGGTTTAGAGCAATTGAGTGGAAGTTCAGTACAAAAACAGGGTTTCTAAGAAGGGAATACGATAAATACCTATTTTTGGTTAACTATCGGGACAAATTGCTACAGTGAAGGCTTTGCAGGGTGCACACAGTAGTCCATAGTGGACTGGAGTTCAGCAACTGATGGTGGTTGATAGTTGGAAGTTAGTTACTGGACTGGATGTACTCTATGTGTGCATGGAAGGCAGAAGTCACTTTCTTGGTAAAAAAGGGAAAACGATGCATATTCTTGTTTTTATGCACAAAGTCAATGACTTTTGGTGGGTGAATAAAAATGACAGTTGGCTTTAACTACTTGATGGGACACTTTGTCGTTTAGTGGAGGCGATAAGTGGGTTCTATGGCACTGCTTTTGGGAGGTTGGTGGTATTGGCAGGGGGTCGTGCGATGCCACAGACTGGCTGACACGTAGCATCAGCGAAAAGTCAAAAATGCTTGCATCGTGTGTTTAACATTTGACCCAAAGGCCTACGTGATATGGGTGAGAGCCGTTGGATGTGGAAGTTCGATCAGATGGTAGTCGGAAATAGTAAGTGGTGGAGATTTAATAGAGGGGTCCGGTCATAATTAAAATGACTTTAATTTTATTGGGGGTGATATGGTTGGTGGAGAGGCTATTAACTATTCTAGGTGATTAATTAATCCCTTTTTAATGCGTCAAGGGTTTGGTTTGCTTTGTCTCTACAAGTGTTCTTTAAAGCGGGACAAGTGAGAAAGGAGTGACAAACTCTATCAAAGGAGAGAGGAAACAAGCAAGGAGCCAAGTGGAAGATTAAGGTTGGTGGTCTCCACTTCTCTCTTATCTATCATACATAAAGGAAAACACAAGTTACTTTGAATTGTTTGTTTCTAAGATAGCTACCCATCTTAGTGGGACTAGCAGATCAAATAGACACTAGTTTTCTCAGGAAAAAAAATAAAAAAAATAATAAATAAATAAATAAATTGGCGACTCCATTGGGGAGCGAATGGTTTGTTTGTTTGTTACTGTTGTTTGCTTTATAAACTACAGACGGAGCCTGAAGTTAAGCCAACTAGCCTTCGAACTGCACTTGCTATGCAAGTTCAAAGCAGATCAACACTGCTTCAGTCATTCTCCGGGTTGGTTTATGAACTAAACATCTAACTTGCAAACATCCTAAGTGCCCTAGTGGTAGCTCAATAACCTCATAAGATCATACCCATATACTTGTGTACTTGTAAATCTTGTATTTGTGGATGAAATTGTATGGTCTGATTCTGCATTGTTTATGGTATTCTAGATCTCTATGCTTTGACGGTATTTTGCTACTTTGTCTCTATAGGTGTTCTTTAAAGCGGGACAAGTGAGAAAGGAGTGACAAACTCTATCAAAGGAGAGAGGAAACAAGCAAGGAGCCAAGAGAAATATTAAGGTTGGTGCTCTTTGCTTCTCTCTTATCTATTATACATAAAGGAAAACACAAGTTACTTTGAATTGTTTGTTTCTAAGATAGCTACCCATCTTAGTGGGACTAGCAAATCAAATAGACACTAGTTTTCCTGGAAACAGTTGCCTCTTCAGGCTTGTCTCCCAATTCTTCCCTGATCTTCTGTATGGCCTCAGTAGCTAGTTTAACTAACTCAATCTGTTCAAAAATGATCTGGGTAGAAGACAACATATTATTGATGTAATCAATGATATTGGTCCATAAAATCTCTCTAATATCCCTTAAGGGCTTTTCAAATGTTAAGTCCTTCTCTAGTGTTTTTATTCTATCAGTCATCCTTCTATTCTTTCTCTCTTCTTCAGTGTAGTTAATCTGTGATATCTCATAATTGTGCTCCAAGCTAGCAACCATTTCTTTTAATTTATGTATCTCAGTTTCTTGGATTTTCATTTCCTCCATGGACTTAATTAAGTCCTTTGTTTGCTTTGTTGAAGTTGCTGCTACTTCTGATGTACCTGTTGTTGTTGTTACCGGAAGAGTTGTTTTTAGGGGAATGTTGGGTTCTAAAGCTGCTGCAATAGTAGATGGCACTGCTGTAGAAACAATGGGTACTACAATATGAGGCATGGTGGTCAACTCACCTTGTTTAGACTGCAAATATTTTTCCAACTCTTGCTTTGTCTCTTTCAATTGTTCATTCAACTTAAGGACCAAGTCCATATGTTCCTCCTCATTTTGTTTCTCAATGACTTTTGCAGTTTGTGGATGTAAGAGGGGAGGAAGTTTAAGTTGTTTCCTGAGTGCAACAATGGCTTCATTCTTCTTCTTTATCAAACTTCAGCTACTTTAACATCTTTTGGATTATGACCCAACACAATCACAAGGTCTTCTAATGACTTTATTCTAGTGTCTTTAGCCTGAGAAGAGGCTTTTTCCAACTGCAACTGCGTTGTAGTGTTACTTAGAGAATTCTGCAACTGATGTGCAATCATGGCTTTACTGGTCAATGTGGAATAGACCATCTCACCCATTTTCTTATGGAGCTCAATCTGATCAATTGGGTGGATGTCTCTGGAAAGAACTTCAAAATCTGTTTTTAAATAATCTGCCATGGACTTTTGTTGTTGTACTGTTGACTTCAAAAAGCTCATCTGCATTTTTCCCTCTTTGGTGTCAAAGGCTGACATCAACCTTGTCCGATTTATAGGAGCCATTTTTAGATATTTGGCATAAGTTTGAGCTTTGAGCTGCTCATTCCTAGCCTTAATTTCATTTTACTTTTCTTTCAAATCCTGGCTCTGTTCTGAAACTACCCTTAGTGATGATACTTCTACACTTTGCTGCATACTTAGTGCCTGTGTTTGAGAGGCGGATGGTGTCTCTCCTGCTACTGCTGTCTACACTGTGTCACTTCTCCTAGCTGTTGTGTCACTTTCTATTTCTTCATATTCCTACTCAGACAGAGGATTCAATCTCTACCTTTTTACATATACTTGGTCCAATGGCATTGTAGAGGGACTAGCCTCACTCTTGCTTCTTTTTTTATTTCGTTCCTCATTAAGAGGGGTTTGCAATACTGGAGGGTTGCCCATGTTTGTATCAGTTTGGGTCACTTCCTCAGAAATGCTCTGTGATCCTGAATCTTTTCTCTGTTCTAAAGCCTCTGGTTGTCCTGATGTCTGTGTACTATTCTCCTATGTTGGTTCCTGTGAAGATTCTCCAGGCACCTGTACAAAGGAATCCATATCAAATTATCTTTCCAAATCTTTCATAACATTTTCTACTTCAACTTGTGTACTATCTTGTTCTATAAGTGTTCCCTCCATCGACTCATTTTGATTTGCATATTGTTCTATCTCTGGAATTCTATGATGGAAGTAGGGGGATAGCTTATGCTTTTTCCTTCTTTCACAGATGAAACTGTGAGGATCATAAGGCCAAATAAAACTCTTTTTCAATTGAATTCTCTCAAGGATTTCCTTTGCCTCTTTCCCTGCTCTTCTGTTGTTGCAAACAAATGGGCCTAAGTGATCCATTATCCTTAACTGAGCTTTCTTCTTAGCTTTCATAAAGTGGATTTGATCAAAATTGATCATTTTCCTGTAGTACTCCAGGGCAAATAATCTCATGGGGACGTATTTAGGAAGTTTAAAGGGAGGCAGCTCACACCCATAAATCCTGATCTCGGTATGGTTCTGGTACAAGTACTAGTCCCCAACCTTGTATTACTTGGATAACTAAAGAATTCTCTTAATATCATCATCGATTCTAGGAGGGGGACTTCCTATCAACATGGTAGTTACTAGATGCACAAATTGATCAATAAAATGTGTGTAAGGATGAGGAGAAGAAGGAGAATAATGATAAATGGAAGTCCAAAAGATGATTGACCTAGGGTTCCCCCTGGTGTCAAGCTTTTGTACAGAGAAAGGGAATTTATCAGCTTGGTAGTAAAGGAAAAGATCCACAAGACTGAAGAATATTTGAATACCCTTTCATTCTCTAATCTGATGAACTACTCATGCATCTTATCAGCAATGAATGCAACATAGTCATTTATTTGCATGCAGGAGGTTGGCCTAGGGTAAAAATAGTCATGTAGGCAAAGGTCATTTCATCTACATGCTCACTAGTGGTAAAACCCATAATGCAAGAAAACATGGTGATAATGTCCCTGCCCAAACTGGTAAAGGCACATGTCATGTAGGGAGGGGGGTCTTTTGATCTGTATTGTTCTTCAATGAAAGTTTGAATGACTTGGTTGATTTCAGCACTGGAAAGCATTGAAGATTTATCAAGTAAATCAGCAATTGAAAGGGGAGTGAGGTTCTGGCTAGGCTGTAATTGCAACATTTCATTTATAGACTCAACTGTAATGGTAAAAAGAACTTCTTGGTTAGGGGACATTACAACTCTCAGATTGGGGTTGTAGTTTGCATGGCATTGGTGGACAATGTTTGGGAAGATATGGACAGTGGGGAACTGATATTTGGGGAGGTTGGACTCCCAAAGACATATTTTATTAGCATTGTTTAGATAATTGTCTCGATACCTGAAATATAGTTTCAAGGGCGTTTTCATCAAAAGTTTGGTCCTTAATTTGAAAATCTTTATCGACCAAGGGAAGGTAGTCCAAATCCCTGTGGGGTGTAGTGATTAATGCAACATTTAGTGCGACAGGAGTTTCCATCCTTGGTTCTTGTGGATTCAAGGAAGGAAGTTGGGGTTTTCAAGAATTTCAGATAAAACAGGTGCTTGGGGAAGTCTTGGGACTAATAAAACAACTTAATTGTACTGAATTATTTGGGTTTAGAGCAATTTAGTGGAAGTTCAATACAAAAACAGGGTTTCTGAGAAGGAAATGTGGTAAATACCTATTTTTGGTTGACTGCTGGGACAAATGGCTACAGTGAAAGCTTTGAAGGGTGTGCACAGTAGTCCACAATGGCCTAGAGTTCAACAACTAATGGTGGTTGACGGTTAGAAGCTAGTTGCTAGATTGGATGTACTCTGTGTGTGCATGGAAGGCAGAAGTCGCTTTCTCGGTAAAAAAGGGAAAACAATGCATATTCTTGTTTTTATGCACAAAGTGAATGAATTTTGACGGGTGAATGAAAATAACAGTTGGCTTTAATTACCTGATGGGACACTTTGTCATTTAGTGGAGGTGGTAAGCGGGGTTCTATCGTATCGCTTTTGGGAAGTTGGTGGTATTAGCAGGGGGTCGCGTGATGACACAGACTGGTTGACATGTAGCATCGGCAAAAGGTCAAAACTGCTTGCATCACGCGTTTAACATTCAACCCAAAGGCTTGCGCAATATGGGCAAGAGTCGTTGGATGTGGGAAGGCCGATCAGATGGTAGTCGACAGCGAGAAGTGGTGGAGAGTTAATGGAGGGGCCCAATCATGGTTAAAATGACTTTAATTTTATTGGGGGTGATATGATTGGCGAAGAGGCTATTAACTAATCTAGGTGATTAATTAATCCCTTTTTAATGCATCAGGGGTTTGGTTATTAATTAATCGCGATTCGATTAATTAATCTGACTTAATTAACTTTGTTATGGTTTATTTTTCAAACCATTGGGAAGGAATATTTATTGATTTTGGGGTTTTTATTAATAATACGGGAAAGGGTAAAATTGTTTTGGGAGTTAGGTAATAATAAGAATTAGGAGTTAATATGATTTATGGAAAAAGAAAATGCGCTAAGTAAATGTTTCCGAAAATATATTCATCATCCAACATTATAACTTATGCTAAAATGTGTTTGGGGTTTTTTTATAAATAACCTTTATTTTTCCTAAGTAAAAGAGTGATTTTAACTTAGGAAAAGGATTTGAAGGGGATGAGTGATTTATGGAAGGGGTGAATTTTGATGAAGGGGTTTTAGCACTTAGGCCTTACAAGTTATTGCGCCGAGGGTTCGATCCCTCCAGAAGTTAGAGAAATGCTCTGAGCCCCTTTAACTTTTAGGTTGTTAGTGTCTTTTAGTACTTATGGGAAATTAGTAAAATTTAAGGAAAAAAATGAGTGAGGAAGTTAATTAGTTTGACTTTGTCCCTGATGTACTGTCTTCATTGTCATCCATGCTTTGTCAAATTGATGAAAGAAAAATATTTTAGCTTTTAACTTAACCATTCATCATACATAATTCTGCAACCAATCAACTACTTACCCACCTACACATCCTACCATTTTTACTTCTTTATTAGGGTGCATTTAAACTGGCAAACCCTTATCAAACTTTTCTTTTATTTTACAATGGAAATCTATCTAAGTCTATCCTTATTACATCCAAGGGCTCAAATTAAACTGTTGAGCTCCTTTTATTCACTCTATCTATCTACTTATCTACCACGATTAAACAGTTTGGTTAGATTTTATTCTCCATATCTATAAACATGAAATTCAAAACACGGAATAACCAAGATTAAACTATTTGGTTACCAAGGATTGTGGCATAAGTAACAAGTTGTACACAATCTTTGTTATACAAAAAGTAAAATAGCAATGGCATTTGGACTTGCACACTTTGTGGTCTTTTTTCTTTTTCTTTAGGGTTCATTTTCTTTCATTTTTTGACCTTTTCTTTATTCTTTTTGTCCTTTGATTTTTCTTTTAGGGCATACCCTCTTTAAATTTTTTAATTTTTTTCTTTGATTTTTTTACAAATATGGAAAACATTTGTAGAAAGCAAAGGTATGTACATATTTCAGAGCTAAACCAAGTCAATCATGATATATGACAACTGTTGATATAGGAACATAACACGATACATCTCTATTTCTAGTGAATTATGGGAAAGGAAGAAAGAAGGAGAGTGAAATTATTGAAAGCCGGTGAAGTTCTTTGAAGATAAATGAATTGGTTAAGGAAGGAAATCTTTTTCCCTTCTGCCCACACATGCAAGTTTTGGAGGATTAATTAGGGTTTCTTTAGTCTTGTTTTATAGATAATTTGTTTTCATCTCTTAGAATTTTTAGTCTTGGGTGAA
The DNA here is from genome assembly GCA_000404065.3 of Pinus taeda. Lineage (NCBI taxonomy): Eukaryota > Viridiplantae > Streptophyta > Pinopsida > Pinales > Pinaceae > Pinus > Pinus taeda. Next base: position 80,003 of record APFE031627937.1, on the reverse strand, counting down.
GATCAATGTCTTGGAATTCTTCATTCAAATTCTATAAGAAGATATTTTTGTGTAATATCTCTCTATAAGAAGTTTTGGCCCTGGCTAGCAACCTACATCTGGTGTTCTTGTGTTTTCATTATGGTCTTCTTATTGGCATCTGTCTTGATGATGAATGAAACTAAATAATGATGGTAATATCCTAATATATGTATCACAAGAGAATGTCAAGGATGAAAGAGAAATCAAATTTAAAATAACTTTATCTATTTTTCTCTAGATTTCTCAACATATCTCACACAATTTTCTCCATCTTTGGTAGACTTCTAACTTGGCTTCACTTCACTTAGTTCATGAGGGACAAACCTCAAAACTACTTCTTCGTTACCCTAGAACAGGACCGAACTTGCACTTAAGTGATGGCATGAATGACTTCTCCTCAACTCCTATTTATAGTGCATTTTACCCCAAAAAATAGGGCCAACTGAGATATATATATATATATATATATATATTCAAAAAGGAGATATTCAAAAATCAATTTCTCCTCAATCGTGAGGAGTTAGAAGGTATGTCATATATCATCGAAAAGGTCTCGAAATATAGTATTTGACTAAGTAATCTTCTCTTTCATTTAGACAACCTTTGATATCAATAGCAACCATTTTCAACAAAAGAAAATATAAAAAATGAATTTTACATAAGTAAATTCTTTCAGTTATTATAATGATATAATTGGTTTACATAATGAGTGTAATGATTCTCACTTCAATAATGAATATCGAGATATTGAAGAGGTCGTAAGCTTGATTGAAATTCTTCTCCTGATAATAAAATCATTGTTTTTCCCGTGGATGTTTCCTTGACAAATCGTTAAGGTTTTACCACATAATAAATTGTGTGTACTATTTTCTTATATCATTATTATTCCATTTTAAATGACTTTACATACTTTAAATACCAACACAATATTCTTGATTTTCGAATAACTTTTGATCATACCTTAACTTACCCAATGCTTTTCTTGGTCCTTGGAGAACAACTGAGTATTCAATGTTTCTTATTGTCCTTGGAACCAACCATACCACCCAAAAGAACTCCACCTATCCTAGAGCCACCTCCAATGCTTTCAATAATTATAAAGCCTCCATTGTCCCCTCTTACTAAATATTTTATCCCAGCAACAACCTCTTCACAGTCCAATGTGCTCGCAACAGCTCCACACAGTGAACCCAATAATGAAAATAATTCTAGGTAGCTGTTAGAAAATTAAATAATAGAGCAATGGAACACATACAATAGTGCAGAAACAAAAACATAGAAATGCATAAAATAAGAGAGACAAATATATGTGGTTCACCAAATTTGGGCTATGTCCACGTAGAAACAACTAGTCTTTCCTTTTATATTATCCATCAAAATGAAAAGATACAACCTACAACAAATCCATTATAATTTCCTCATCGCTCTCACACAGTCTCATCTCTCTTTCTCGCTCAGAATAATAATTCACAACTGCAATACATTTGCCTCATATAAATTGAGGGTTGCCTTCTAGGGGAAAAAACCCTAAATTAACACAACTTCTACCATCAGGTCATCTTCCTAATGAACGACCTAGATTGACTACGAAATTACAATATTTTGCAAGGAAATTTTTCATCTAGTTTCGGCTTCAAGCGTGCTACCCACAAGCCCCTGCTAGGGGCACGCTAGCCCTTGGACCCCCCAGACGAGGAGGATAGGCCCCCCCGCACCCCCCGCCCCCCCCATCATTGAGGGGTGTACAATCTTCCTAGGGTAAACACATGGATGAAACAAGACCTTTGAATCAGGAAGATAATCAAGCTCCACACCCAATAGTATTCTCTATTTGTACCTCTTCTAATAGGGCTCCTTATATTATAATTTTGTTGTAGACTTACTGTATGCCATTCTTTTGTACCAACATTTTTTCGATGATTTATAATGGAGTCTCTATGTAACTTTGAGTGATCACTAATCCTAGAAGAATTATAGGGATTTTGTTTTTAAAATTTGGTCTAACACATTATTTGTATAAAAATTTAACCTAACACTTAGTATAAATTTACCTGGTACTTTACAAGCACTTCATAAGTTCTTACTTTTCAATCTTATCCACAAGTGCTTATAGATTTTTAATTTTCAAATCTAGGGTTTTGATGAGCTATGTAATGTTCAATAATAAAATGTATAATGGTTGTAGGTATGTATAATTCATGAAAGTTTAACTTATAATTTGGTGATGAAATTATCTAGTCAACCAAGTGTAAGACATGACTCTCTTCTCAACTAACCTCTTTTTCAATACCACTAAGAGATAGGCCAATATATTATGCCAACTTTTATACCTCTCTTCCCTTTGAAGCTCAATCTCCAAAGAAAAAAAATCCCAAGGGTTAAAATGATCCTAGCAAAAAAAATATCCTTATCCATTAAATAGTTATTCTTAACATCCATTCATTTATAGATATCCATGTATAGTATTAAGCAATTAATTCTTATAGTTTTTTTGTGTGTTATATATCACTTTTCCCCTAATTTTTGGTAACTCTTTTCTATTTTTTTCCTTTTATAATAAATTTGTTAATTTTATATGATCATTATTTTATTTTTATTTTTAAGACCTCTCTTTTATTTTCACCATCAAGTATAGGATTAATTCAAAATAAGGGGTATTATAAATGCTTATTTTAACATAGTCGTAATTGTAATGTTGGTCCGAGGATGAAGGTGAATGAGGAAAAGAAAGTTTGATGGAGCCCTCCTCCACAAGATTACAAAAACAAAGTGGAATCAAACTCATGAATAATGATTACTAAGTGTCGTATTCGACCTAAAGTAGAGGAAAATGGCGAATATCCATACTTAGAGAGAATCTTCAATAGTAATAGATTAAGTAGTGGGGAGATTGGATTACATGCCATCAATGTGTATATAATTTGCATTGGATTAAAAGAAAACCTTCCCATAAAAGTTAAAAAGTAGTGTTCGGAAACTCCTAGGGATACCCATCAACCATCAAAACTATTCACAAATATACAGTACCAAGCACAAAATCCATGTCCCAAAATAGCATATACGCACAAAATATATGTCCCAAAATAAGATGTACACAAAAAAAGACTCCACTTAAGAAGATATACACCTAAAATGTATGTTGTAGGAATCATGGCCTCCCCCACGTATTAGTCATGTTTTTGTATCATAACACTAAAATGTGACTTAAATACAATTGAAACATGTCTAACTTCATATGAAATATGAAATGAAATATGAAATGTGTTTCAATGTCTGTACAACGAGTTTCCACATTAAATTTGTCCAATTTTGCATTAATCTAATGTTTGGGACCCAATTTTTTTGTTTTAATGCCTAATTAGAGGTTATTTATGGATTAGTAAGACTTTTAGAAACTTATAAGACCGTATTTTTTCTTTAAAAAATAGTTTCACTTTCAGTTTGCACCAAAATGTTGGCAATTAATGGTAATGTTAAATTCTTAAAGTAAAATGGGTTTTGCTCAAATTTTTGGCCTTACCATTAATTATTTTAGGATGTTTGAGAGTGGTTCCAACCTCATCTGACTTCATGTGGAGAAAGTAGAATTTCATATCCCATCCAAAATTCAACAAACTTAACCATTTTCAAGAATTTAGGATTGGTAGGAATGTAGCATTTTCATTATATTCTATCATGCAAGAGGGTATGGAATTGGAAATTAATCAAGATCAATAATCCCTTTATGTACCTCAATGTTAGTGATATTGCTTGTTGGACTCCTTAGTGGTGGCCTTAGAAAAAATGCACCTTTCACTCAAACTAAAATAATTTATTAGGGATAATAACATTTTTGTACCATATTTTAAAGCTTGCATTAGGTAGCTTCATCAAAATTGGGTGGTGTTGACTAATGTCCCTAGAGGATTGAGGTAAAGGAAAAGGGAGATACTAACGATGATGATCAAAATATAAGTGATGGTGAAACATTGTTATATCATTTATGTTTGTGATTTATTCATAATGATTTGTTTCCAAGTTTCAATATGTATGTATGTATGTATGTATTACATTTCTCCATTTCCAATTTTTTTGGGGGTCACATTCCTAATCTTTTTTCATTTCCAAAACACATACCAGTTTCCCCATATCATGCAACTTATTCCAAAATATACTCGAACAACTTCCAACAAAAGTCAATTAACATTTGTGCATTAACCATCACTAGAGTAGTTTTCCCCATAACAATAAAAACACAAACACCCTTTAGTGAAAGAAACCCAAATGATACCCATTGTGTAATGAAAATAATAATTCCATTCAATTTGGATTTTGAATGTAAATACACTTGATTATGGTGACTCATGGCTTCAAGATACAAATTCATGTCTAATTTTAATTATAGGGCATGGAACACCACCATATCTAATCAATATATTTGTATGTATCAGAATCCATAAAGTAAAATTATTAAAAAATATAAATACATAAAAGAAATATACAACAATATGGTAATTAGCAACAACAACATGTAATGGAAATAGATTTTCATAGACTGTATCTAAGATTAAATGCGACTTTCACTCAAGTGAAGCCTCCATCCTTTGCAAATGCCTTGTTTAGACTGCACAAAAGAAGGCATGCTCATTGGTGACATTGCAACTCATATTCTCATTCATTTGCACTACATTTCCCCCTATAATTACCCTAATCCACCAAGCCCCTTATTAACACCTCTCATACATTTGAATCATAGAAATCAAAGTTGGGACTCTTAAACAATTTAATCAATCTACCAATAAGTCAATGAATTCCATATTTATTGCAACAACTATAAACAAATTTAATGAAGGAACAAATACTTGGATACTATAGGTTTACTATGTCATGTAGATTTCAAATCCTTAATATTTGATTTCATGTTTATCATTTAATTTTGAAATATCAACGGTCCCCCAACTACTAGGGATATCCATGAAATTAGAAGAACTTATCTAGACATGTATCAATGCATATATTGCAAAAAATGAATTTGGGAATTTGTGAAATGTAGAGTTCAAAGTTTGCACAATTCCAAATTGTCAAATTTACCCAATTTTTTACCAAAAAAAAAGAAATATCAAGGGAAAACCTTCCCTTTGTTCCCCTTAACAATAAACCCAAATTCTACTATTTTATGGTAGAAGAATAAAATCTAATCCTTGGTGCCAATTACATTAACAATTAGTTTACTAGTAGAAGAGTAAAAAAAATTAAAGTTTGGTGTCCATCAATATTTACTTTTATTTTTTATTTATTTATCTATTTATTTCAGGTAGGGGGTGTGGTGTGGTTGTTTTTTTGTTTTGTTTTTGTAATCCATAATATATAATTATAATGTTATATAAACCACTAGTTATATAACTATTGTTGCCATTATGAATTATGTGTTGTCCTTGATGGCAACCTACCTAATGTGTTGTCCTTGATGATAACCTACTTGATGAGTTGTTCTTTGATGGAAACCAACTTGATACATATGTCAATAGGACGTTTCTATAGATGTGACAGAGTGTTTTGACAAAGGCATAGCAGTTCAGAGGTAGAGGAATGATAAAGTTGAAATTTCAATAAGTATACGCGAGTTCTTTTAAGCAAATTCACATACACATGTGAGTATGAAGAAGCAAAGGCGCATACAGTTTCCGCACCATGGTCTTATCCTGTGGTATTGAGCTCAGTAACAGATGCTTTGATGTCGTTTAAGAAAACCATCGGGCGGAGTATGGTTTTGACATGTGGTATTGGATAAAGGCTAAACCATATAAGGAGATGAAGATCAAATTGGTAAAAGTGTGCACGTGATGGAAATCTTATGAATAGTTAGATCTGAAGCAGATATGCATGTAATGGGCTATTGATACTTTTCTTGATCTAAAACTAAGTATGCACTTGGGAGTTAGATGATGGATCATATCCAATAAATCTGAGATGACAATCATGATTATGAGATGATTTGATTTGGGTTGATAGTGTCTTAATGTGTGATTTTCCTGTGTATGCCGAAATTTGGGTATGTATAAAGCTTTGTGTTGCAGCGAAGATTTAACTCTAAATCGTAGATCTGTACGAGAGTTTTATATCCTGAAAGGCACATACACACACTAGTGTGATTCTAGCAAGTCACATACACATGGGTTTGTTACTTGAAAAGGATATACACACGTGGATACAATTTGAAGAAAGCACGTACAAAAGTAGGGTTTTGAGGAAAAGGATGTATGATTAGTTTAATCAGTTTTGATGTGTTTCTGTTGTCTGTCAATGAAGTCTTCTTAATGATCTGGGCTTAAAAATTGATGTTTTTTTTTATGGATTAATTGATTGAATAATTTTGAGGTTACTTGTTGATTGTGATTGAAGATCAGAGAAATTTTTGTGATTATTTAATAATGATGCAGTAAATCTGTGTATGATTTTGTGTATGTTTTAGAGTGACAGTGCTTTAGTTTTCAAGTTTAATTGATTTAAGATTTGTACGCAGGTATGCTTCATGAAATGTGCATACACATGAGAGTTTTCTACTGCAAAATAGCGTACATATTTTGATAGCTGGTTGATCATGGTTTGTAGTAACAAGATTTGGTTTCTATGATGTGCAGTATGTTGTTTGATATCCCAATTATAATGATATGATTGTTATGGTTGATTGGTTGAGTTTCAGTTAATTTAGTGATTGGTTGGTTCTATTGGTTCAGTGATTAGTTGGTTCAATGGTTTAATTACAATGATAAGTTTCAGTTTTGATGATTGGTTTTGGGCTTAAGTGTTGGTAGTGGGTCCAGTCTGAAAATTTGTTGAACTATGGCCTATAACTTGGGATGTTGTGTAGCACGTGGATCCAGTATGAAAATTTATGAAACGTGGTCACCGAAGGTGTTGAGGGTTGGAGCCTACAATGAGGGATTTGAATCTTCCTTCTAGTGGTAGTTGGTATATCAGATCAGGGTGTCGGAGCTCCCTTCCAGTAGAAGTTGGAGAACGAGCAAAGGTTGTATCCTTCTACATGTGGGTGCCTGTGTACTAGTATGGGTTTATGCCAATACAATATTTAGGGGGTTGGAGCTCCCTTATATTAGGAATTGGAGAATGAGTGAAGGTTGTAGCCTTCTACAGGTGGGTGCCTACATACTGGTATGAGGTTGTGCCAGTACAAGATTGTAATTTTTTTTTTAAAAGAAGACAGGGATGATAACAGCATGTGGTTTTTTCCCACATTGGGTTTCCATCTTAAATCATGGTGTTCATGTGTGTTGCTTATGTGTGATGGTTTATTTTTTTCTCACTGCACATGGTTATAGTCTATTTAATGTTTAATGAAGTATTGATGCGTTGGATCAAAATAAATGGAAGATGAATTAATTGAAAAGTAAGTTTAATGGATATACACTAGTTGTCTTAAGAATAGTTGCGTACACACGCAAGTTCCATTCTTTAAAGTCGCATACAAAAATCAAGAAATGAAATTGAAAATTTTAATGATTTCAAAATATTGATTCCACCCCCCCTAGTAGTTTTCCCAACAATTGGAATCAATGCAGGTCCTTTGGTAGAAGCTTGATCACTTGAAGGACATCTTGCAACATGGGTAGTCACGAAGGACTATTTTCTACCAAACCTCCTATATTTAATGGAACTAACTTTGTCTTTTGAAAGTTAGGATGAGATCATACTCGCAGGCAATAGGAGTTGATGTGTGGGAAATCGTTGGAAGTGGATATCAATATCCAACCTCTATTCCTTTAGATACTATAGGAAAGAAACAGTATGAGACCAATGCAGAAGTTGTAAATTCCATCTTGCGAAGTCTATTCGAGACCGAGCTCGTGAAGGTAATGCAAGTAAACACAGCAAAGGGAATGTGGGATAAGATTATCTAAAGTTATGAAGGAAACACCAAGGTAAAAAGTGTTAAACTTCAAACATTCAGAACACAGTATGAGACACTGAAAATGCATGATGATAAAAACATTGCAACATTCTTTCTTAGAGTATATGAAGTTGTGAATGCCATGAGAAATCTTCGTGAAGAAATAAAAGATGCTTCTATTATTGAAAATATTTTGAGATCTCTAACTCCAAAGTATGAATCCAAAGTATCTATTATTGAAGAAATGTAGGATCTGAAAAGTCTTACACTTGACCAAATCCATGGAATATTGACATCATTTGAGATGAGGAAAGGTGGTCGTTCAGATATGAGAGAAGCAGCCTTCAAAGTTACTGCAAAAGGAAAAGAGAAGGAAGAATCAGGTTATGTATCAGAATAAGAAGAGGCAAACTTTGTAAAGAAACTCCAAATGGGTACAGGAAGATTTAGAGGTAAGATTCCTTTAAAATGTTTTGCTTGTGGTAGAATTGTCCATTATGATACTAAGTGTCCTTGTAAAGAAAATAAGGAGAAAGGAAAAGAACCTGCCAAAATAAATAGGAAGAGGTTTGAAAACAAGAGAATATGGCATTCCAAGATAAAAGTAATAATGAGTTTGATGGTCTAGAAGAAAAGGGTACTTTTATTGAAATTTTTTACAACAATATATTAGATGCAGTAACAGTTATAGATGTAAAAAATATTCAAGTTTGGGAGAAACCCACTTTCTAGTGATCAAGAATGAAGAAGTTGAAGCACCATTAGGTATGGGTTTTTGTTCGAAATGTGATCCATTTTCTTGTCTATGCAACAATGACAATGATGATGATAATGAAACCACCGACCTTGAACTTATGGGTCAAAGTGAAAGTAAGCCTTTTGAAGCAACAGATCAAGGAAAGTCAAAATCAATGGATAATGCAGATGTGTCTATGCTAAGCAAAGATAATTATCAACAATGGAGAGGAAAGATGAAGTATAATCTAATTAATCTTGATGTCTGGAATTTAGTTGACAATGGTTACACCAAGTTTCCTCCATTAGACAAGGAAGTGCAAAAGAATAGTAAGTCTTTCAGTAACATCTTTTGTAGTATATATGATTTAATGTTTAATAAACTTATGCATTATACTACTGTAAAGCAAGTGCGGGATAAGTTACAAGCAATACATTAACAATGAGTTAAAAATGACAAATGGAGTTGCTTTGAAAAAGATTGTTAATATTTAACGATATGTTGTAGGCTTATGATAACAAACATCATGCTGGTATGGTATCTAACCAATATTGTGAAGGTATTGAAGTTGAGGTCATCTCTCTAAGAGAAGATCTTGAAAAATCAAATAAGCGGAATGAGGAACTACTTCAAGCATTTGAATAACAAGAAAATGGGTTGAAAGAAGATATTCTCAAATTGAAATAGAAAATGGAGGAAGGAATAAAGGTTGAAGAAATTGTGAAGAAGCAGTATCTAGAAAAGGAAAAGCAATATCAAGTTGAGGTAAATACCCTAAAAGGTAAGTTAGAAGAAAAGGATAAACATTTGTGATTTCAAGATAGTACTAATATTTTGGATAATATTATTAGTAGTCAAAGGTCTCCTACCATCAAATTTGGTCTTGGTTTTCATGAAATTGTTGAAGGAGAATCTAGTTCACAAGCCGAGGAAAAGAATTCTAATGCAAAATCTGAAAATCTCAACAAAGAGATAAGAAGTCAACCTAATCAACAACCAAGGAAAGAAAATATTCAAAGGAAATAATTTACTCCTAATTATAAAAGTGTTAATCAATTTTCTCCTCTAATCAATAATGCTTAATGTTATATATGTCATAATTATGGTCACATTGTATCCAACTGCAAAAGTAGAATGTTTCAAGCTAAGAACCACCTCACAGAAAGATCATCAGCTACCCGGTTCTTTAAGGGATATTATTTTTTTTGCAATATATTTGGTCACAAAGCCAATGATTGCAATAGAAGAAATATGAAACATGCAAGATGTTATGCTTGTAAAAATTTTGGGGATGTAGTAGAATAATGCACGAAAAACTCTATGGATCATTGCAGACAACATGACAAGCAACCATATAAGAACATTAATGTCAAAAGACCTAAAAAAGATGGATCCACCAAATTTTCTCATAACAAGAAATAAAAAGAAGAACATATAAGGTGTGGTCTTTCTCTCTGCTCATTTGAAGATGAATATGAATGGTACATAGATAGTGGATGTTCTCATCACATGACTGGAGATAAGAGTAAAATGGAGTCTCTCAGGAAGAACCATCATTTATTCTTGGAACTGATGTTTAAGAAAAAGTTCTAGGACAAGGTAAATCCATAATTAATAAAACTAGAGCAAAAACTGATGCTTTATTAGTTCAAGGGCTAAAGAAGAATATTTTAAGTGTAGGACAAATGGAAAATAAGGGAAATATAATTGTGTTTACATCAACCAAGTGTAACTTTATGAACGAAGTAACTGGAAAAGTCGTAATAAGAGGATATAGAAATCCAGACAAGTTATATGTGTTTGAAGAATGGAAATCTCGTAGATATGAAAAAGATCCAGACTCAAAGTAAAAGAAGATGGTTCCCATTGCAATCCATTATTCTTGAATGAATAACTCTTAATAGTGACTGCAGAAGTGGTGATAGGTACTTGTCCTTGTGAAAAATAGGTCCTTAGAATCAGTCATGTGTAATCTTGGGGGGGGTTGAAGGTGTGAAATTTCAGTATTTCACTTTATATATACAGATCCTATAAAGAAAAGTTGTGTGTATACGCGATTTATGAACTGAACAATCACATATATCTTGGTTTGATGAAGAAAACAGTGGGGCAGACTCAGGAGAAGGGCCTAATATTCTTCAGTCAATTATCACTTGACCTTCATGATTTGATGGTTGATGATTACAGTCTGTTGATGTTATTTAGAAGTTCTTTTTGTCTTTATAAGTTGTTGATGACTAGTTGATGTTGATGCTTTGATGATTCTTACTTATATATGAAATAATATGATCAGATTTGATAATGAATAGTTGGCATAGGTTCAGGGGGAGAATTTTCTATGCTTCTAATAATGCATTGTTGGCATTATGTTCCCTTCATACATAATGATTCTTTGGTGATGTTGCTTATGAAGTTCTTGAATGATGAACTTGTTATCTCATGCTATCATGAAGAGTTGATTATGTCTGCTTAAGTTGCATATTGATGGAATAGCTCTTGATGAAGTGGTGTTGGTGTGATAATTCTTCTTATGAAGAATTTGGGCCAAGAGAATGATGTTGCTAAAACATGGTTATATGTTATTGCTACATCTGTTTGATGATACTTGGAAACATGGCATATTGAAAAATGATGCTATGTTGTCCTATCTTACTTTATGATGATATGTTTGGTCCTCACTTATGATATTGTGGTTGCATACCAAGTCACAGGTTGATGATATTAAAGCTACATTGTTCTATCTTACATATTGATGATGAGTTGTTGCTGGCAAATGCTTATGGTGTAGATCATATATGGTGTATAACAGTTGATGATGACTATCATGGTCTTATTGAGGTCTTTGGTCTTGGTTATACATGTCTTATCTATCATTTGATGTAATGATCATGTAAATACCTATGATGTAATCATTGTAAAACTCAGTCATGTATGGTCTATTGTGGTCAATTCCTTTCCGATATGTGATGTAATTTTTAACCCCACTGTGTTTGGGAAGTTGATATAATAATGATTTCAAATATATAAACCCATTGTGACTGGGTGATTGATGTAAGATTCGGTCCTTAGTGATAGGACAAGTCATATGAGTCATAGAGTCATGCACTTCATTGTACATACATAAAAAATTTCAGCATGTGCTCAAAGGGAGCATGATCAGTGTTCATACTTAGCAGTTCAGATACAAAATTCTTCATTCAGCATTGGTCAGCCCTTTTCCCTTCATGTCAAAGGGGGAGTGTAGCTTGGTGTTTAAAGAGTAGCTTGGTTTGGTGCTTGGATTGATGTGTTTTACAAGTATTAATAGGTTGTGGTGACCAAACACCAAAGTGGTTGCCATCAAGTCCAAAGGGGGAGATTGTTGGCATTATGAATTATATGTTGTCCTTAATGGAAAACTTCCTGATGTGTTGTCCTTAATGAAAACCTACCTGATGAAGTGTTCTTTGATGGAAACCAACTTGATATAGATGTCAACAGGTTGTTTCTACAGATATGACAGATTGTTTTTGACAAAGGCATAGTAGTTCAAAGGCAGAGGAATGATAAAGTTGAAATTTCAAGAAGTATATGTAGCATCTGTTAAGCAAAGTCGCGTACACAGGTGGATATGAAGAAGAAAAGACTTGTATAGTTTTTGCACCATGGTATTCTAAATACCAAGGGTCCTTACCATGGTATTTCCTTGTGGTATTGGGCCTAGTAACAAATGTTTTGATCTCGTCTAGGAAAACCATCGGCTAGAGTATGGTTTTGACTTGTGGTATTTAACAAAGGTTAAACTATATAAGGAGATGAAGGTCAAAGTGGTAGAAGTGTGTGAGTGATGAAAATATTATGAATAGTTAGATCTTAATAAAATATACATGTAATGGTTTATTGATGCTTTATTTTATATAAAACTAGGTATGCACCTAAGATTTTGATGATGGATCAGATCCAATAGATTTGAGATGAAAATGATGATCATGAGATGATTTGATTTAGGTTGATAGTGCCTTAACGTGTGATTTTCCTATGTATGTTGAGGTTTGGGTATGTCTGAAGTTTTGTGTTGCGGTGAATATTTAATTCTGAAATTGCAGATCTATAAGCGGGTTTGTTTCTTGAAAAGCGTGTACGCACACGAATTTGATTTGAATAAAACATGTACAGAAAGTAGGGTTTTGATGAAAAGAATGTCTGGTCAGTTTAATCAGCTTTGATGTGCTTTTTTTGTCTGTCAATGAATTCTTCTTCATGATCTAGGCTTAAACATTGATGTTTTGGTTATGGATTCATTGATTGAAGAATGTTGAAGGTACTTGTTGATTGTGATTGAAGATCAGAGAAAGTTATGTGATTATTTCATAATGATGCAGTAAATTTATGTATGATTCAATGTTTGTTTTAGACTGACAATGTTTCAGTTTTCAAGTTTCATTGGTTTAAGATTTGTGTGTGGGTATACTTCATGAAAGACGTGTACACACGTGAGTTTTCTACTCCAAAGTAGCATATAAATTTTGACAGATGGTTGATCATGGTTTGCAATAACAATCTGGTTTCTGTGATGTGCAGTATGTTTTTTATAGTCTGGTTATAGTGATTTGACTGTTCTGGTTTGTTGGTTGAGTTTTGGTGAATTCAGTGATTGGTTGGTTTAATGGTTGAATTACAGTGATAAGTTTCAGTTTTGATGATTGGTTTTGGGCTTAAGTGTTGGTAGTGGGTCCAGTCTGAAAATTTGATGAAATGTGGCTTACAACTTGTGATGTTTTGTAGCAGGTGGATCCAGTATGAAAATTTATGAAACAAGGTCCCCGGAGGTGTTAAGGGTTGGAGCCTTCAATGAGGAAGTTGAAGCTTCCTTCCAGTGGTAGCTGGTAAATCGTATTAGGGGGTCGAAGCTCCCTTCCAGTAGGAGTTACAGAATGAGCGAAGGTTTTAGCCTTTTGCAGGTGGGTTCTTGCGTACTGGTATGAGTTTATGCTAGTACAAGATTCAGGAGGTTGAATCTCCCTTCCAGTAGGAGTTGGAAAACAAGCAAAGGTTGTAACCTTCTGTAGGGGGGTGCCTGCGTACTGGTATGAGTCTACACCAATACAAGATTGTAAAATATTTTCTTTATATTAAAAGGAATACAAAGATGATAATAGCATGTGGTTTTTTCCTGCATTGGTTTCCACCTTAAATACTATTGTTCATGTGTGTTGCTTATGTGTGATGGTTTATTTTGTTCTCACTGCACATGGTTACTATCTATTTAATGTTTAATCAAGTATCGATGCATTGGATCAAAATAAGCATAATATGAATGAACTGAAAAGTAAGCTTACTTGATATATGCTAGTTGTCTTAAGAACAGTTGCATACACACATGGGTTCCATTCTGTAAAGTCGCGTACATGAATCATGAAATGAAATTGAAAAGTTTGATGATTTTAAAATATTGATTCAACCCCCCCCCAGTATTTTTCCCAACAACTATATATTATGATACAATTATACCTTTATACAATGAATTATTAAATCTAAATAAATGGCATTGCCTATGTTCATATGATTGAGAGACGGAAATATCGCAATAAATTATCTATAAAATTTTAAAATACAATCATGTTGAATCACACACAAGTTCATTGATTGAAGACGAAATGTGTAACATGACCTCCAAGTGGTCATAGATTTTGGATCAAATATTTGATAAATAACGTTCTTGGCCATGGTAACAAGAGCAATATGACACTAGCTAGGAGTTGCAATTCATATAAATTTATATTGTACAAACATGTATAGTGCATGTCATAGTACCAATGCTAAATATACTAGATGTGGTGTCACAAGCATGGGCACATCCATGCATGCAAAAATTAATTCAACATGAATTGTCCTAATTAACATGGTGAAGCATGATGATGAACAATTCCGGAAAACTATGTGTTCTCATTTGTTAAAAAATCAAGATCTTTGTAGATTAATGTTGATTTTTCTTACTTGATAACTACTTGTGATATTTTTTGGCTTTTTACTATTTAGTTTTTACTTCTTCATAAATAAATTACCGAAACATGAAGATCACCAAGACACAAAGAACACAAGATATAGGCTCAAAGCCAAGGAAAAATCCCACAATTGGGAAAAACCCAAACAATCCTCTTGTTATAAAATCAGATCAAAATGAAACCTCCAAAACCCAAAGACCAAAGTCATGATTCCTTCCAAGCACCAAGTCATCCCTCCAATGAGATCACTTCTAAACAAGTCAAAGCCTACCAAATTCAATGAAGTTCAAACTCTCCAAAAATTGTTTATGTCAAACTTCAGTCCTGCAACTTCAGGTCTGTAATTCAGCCTGCAATATTTTGTGAAAACTCGACTAACCCTGAATCCTATTACAACAACTGATATTATTTATTTTGTTTTTTAATTTAATTAAAAAAATGTGTGCTACGGAAAACATCTAAACAAATACACTACAACCTTCACGAAACAAATACTGCGGAAGGAATAAAAATTCTAGAAGAAATAGATGCACACACACAATATCAAAACGTTATTTATGGACTAAGTCCCCGAAAAAAACCCAACTCGGGAAAACTGGTGCAGCAACTGAGGGTTTTGATATTATGTAGTAGTGAAAAATCTGAGTACAATCTATGGGTGCTTAAACTAGCAATCCAAACAAAGAAATAATTGGAAATAATAACTAGTGAGAACATTTTCTCACTCCACAGGCGATCCAAAACCGACATCAGCTTAAAAATGAGTCGTCCCTTGCTACCTCTGCATAGTCTCTGCATCAACCTAATTAGTCACTACGTCCCTCTAGCACGTAACTACGTCACCTCTCACTGTCTCGTCAATCGCTGTCTGGGAAATTGATACTCTTTGTCTTCGGACCCTCTGCCCAAATTCTAGCTTAGAATTTCTCCTTCTCCCCAACAAAATAGAAATCTCCCCAAGAGGGATCTGTTCTGCCTCTTTGTGACAATCATTGCCTCTCTGCAATGCACTCACTAGAACTAGAAAAGCTTCCTCTGGCCTCACTATCTCTACCCCTCTCTCACTGCTTCGATTACATTGAATCACCTCTGATAACTGAATGTTGATACTCTAGAGATCGATTTCCCAACAAATTCAAATACTCAACTAATTTGGTGTATCTTCTCCAAGCCCCATCAACTTCTTCTTATAATCCTTCATTGAGACTTCAACGGCCAAGATTAAATCTTAATCGATTTCTAGGATTAACTAGAAATTGATCCATGTGTTGTCCTCTGAGATAATTCCAAGTTAATTAATTATGCGAAAGCATCTAAAATATTTTATTGTTTTAATTTTTTTTGGATGAACAATATTATGAGTAGATAAGGTAGGTGCTTAAACCTTAATAGTATTGAAAATTAAGAAAGGGTTGATTCTTTACCTCTGAACAATAATTTGATTTTAAAATGTGTGGAAAGGAAGAAATATAAGAGAGTATGATTTACTAAATATTCAGCCTGAATTATTAGTTAATCATAAAAAACCATGCAAGTAAAAAATGTTTACAGTCCAACAAAATATATTTAACCTTATGAAGATGGTTGACAATTTATAAATGTAAAGGAGCTTATAGAGACAAACAGTCCAATAAACTAATCTCAAAAATAGATTATAACTTCAAAGGGGGTTTAAGATAGACTGATATTCAGTTTTCTCTTACCTAGTTATCTTCATAAAACTTAAATACATGTAGAATAACAAATTGAAGTGAAAACATAAGACAAACTCACAAAGTGACAAGTTGTTTGATGCAAATCCATAATCCTTTCATTATTGTGAAGCAATTCCAATATGTTACAATTCTGATTTGAAAGATCATCCAAGGGTTCAACCCTTATTACATCGAATCACTTCTTATTTATACAAAAATATAACGTTCTAGAAATATCTAACTAATCACAAAAATAGTACTCAAACGTAGGGGTGCTTAAATTGTTGAGTTTGTTGGCACAATCTTCAAGGAAATCATTGATGACTGAGCCCCAAAATGTTGTCTTGTTGTTGTTGGAGGTAAAACTTTTTTACTCAATGGTATCACATAACTCATCCCACCTTTCATCATTTGGTATAGAAAGATTTATAAGCTTTCTATAGACTTCGTCTACTTCAGTGTACTTCTCGAAAGTTGGCTTGTTGATGAAGATATGCTTGATTTCATGTTTTATAGTAAAATCAAACTCTAATGCTTCAATAAATTCTTTCCCTGTCACATGTCCCTTAATACCTACAAACTTTGATGTATCTGTTGCAATGGTGTAAATCTTTTCACAATAATATTCCAAGGTAATTAACATGTTATTGGGTGCTACTAACTTTGGCAATCCTATTTGCTTCAATGAATTGCACTTAGTATGAAATCTCTCGACAACATTTTCTAGAGCTTAACTCTTAGTCTCCAACTGAGTCATTATGTTCCTCTTCTGTAATACCTTTTTGATCTCTAGGATTTTCTTTGTCCTATCAGCAATCTGAATTTGTTCTAACTCTACTCTAGTCTTTGATTTCAGCACTTTGGTCATAGATGTAGCCTCAGCTGGCATTTGTCCCAATGTTGTTCTAACTTGTTCAATTACTTTCTAGAACCTTTTAATTAACTCTTCTTGTTAATAACCTATGATGGGAGGTCGAAGTCTGCTTCCAAATTAAATATAGTTGATCTTATAATCACCCTATGAGTGATCTCAGTTAAGAATTATTAAATGGATGTATTACAAAATCATGTGTTGGTGTGTGTGTGTCTAGGTTATTTAAGCAATGGATCGATCAAATTGCAAATACATAGACACTTAAAATGGAAGACAACAGAGAAACACAGTAAGTGAATATAAGGACACAAGAAGTTAATAAAGAGTTCACCCTATCCTCCAGGGCTACATCTCCAGTCCAACTTTCAGTGGTGGCCTTCTTTTATTGTGTCTTAAAGTAGAGAATTACAAAGAAGGAGCTCAATAAGAGTCTCCTGTCACAGGATAGCTTGGCAGGGTGGTTCTTAGATTTCCCAAGCCACTAGAGTACACAGACTCTTGGCCTTACCAGCTTTTTGACCTCTTGGGTCTATAATGGAAGGAGCCCAATGTAGTGCTCAGTCCTAACAGATCCCCTTCAGGGATGGCTCGAATTTCTCAAGCCCTTTGGTGCTCGAGGCTGCCTTTGGTCAACTCAGCCCTCTTTCTTCTTGCTACTTTTTGCTCTCTCTGTCTGCTTTCTCTGTTCTTCCGTGGGTGTGTGTCCCTTATGCTAGTCTGTACATGGCTTTAAAGCCACTCGAGCTCATGGTTGTTCGATTCCTCTTCCAACTTCATCAGATCACCTGCTACAGCTTCGCTTGGAGTTCCCTATCTCGGCGTCACCATCAAACTCACAGGGAGTGGCCACTTGTCCTCTTGCAAACTTCTCTAGCTTGCTTCGTCGGTTCAATTCTTCAGTTACGTCATGGAATGAGTCATTCACCGCCTTGGTGGTCAAATTGGACCTCAAATTATTTTAAATCGCGGCTTAATCCCTCGTTGCATCTGGTCTTATTGCTGGGTGTGATAACAACCATTAGATCTGGCCCAGATCCAACACCATCTGCTCATTTTGCACAGTTGACTTGCTTAATCGTTAGCGCGCGATGGGTGGCGGTTTTCTCTCTCTTCCACCTACCACGCATCGGGTACTAAGTATAATCACTCCATTTTCACCAAATTTTCTTACCGCCCAAGGATGCCCCCGATGAATATCGTCGGTTTTTAGAGCGCGGATCTTGCCTTAGCCTTTAGCCTTTTTCCCCACAGTTTTCCCGGCTCCCATGCAACCAAGCACTCAAGGCTCCTCCTTTTCGAGGGTTTTTTCCCAGTGATGCATGATTAGCACTAATCGCACATCAAAAACTGCCTTTGTTTCTCGATTCGGCCTTCCTAGGGGCTAGTTTCGCCTCTTGCGCAGTCTGCATGGGCCTTAGTTAGTGCGCTTTGACTGAGGTCCTCATCGTTCCACGCTGGCTACCAACTGCCACTATTTTAGGGGTGTTTTTGATCACTGCTCTCAATTCTTTGAAGTCTGTCCCGACCTGGTATAGCCATGGTTCTTTTAATTATTATTTATAGATCCAATTCGCATCACGGCCTTCCCACTGAAAAGTTTTTGGACCACCAAAAGTTGGTTTTTCAAGCATCGACTAAGTGAGGGTATGGTTGCCTCAGTTTCCCAATCTCAATCCACTATGCACTACTCGACTTCGAACCTTTGAGTCTAATTCTAAGGTACTCAAAATCTCCTCTGCGCGTTGTCCTCACCTTCTTGTCCAAGACTGTGTCTTCCTGCAATTCATTTAGATATTTAGGTAGCAAGTCATCAATAGAAGGCAATTGACTTTGCTCTTCAGGATCCTCAATCATTGAAGGTTCGAATAATCTCAAGCAATCTACATTTACGACTGAGTAGATGTGCATGTAAGTTGGTAGATCAAGGCAAAAAGAATTTTCACCGATCCTCTCAAGTATCTTGAAGGGTCCATACTTGATAGGCTTTAGCTTTTTACCTTCACCTTGCATCATGTCCTTGCTGATATACAGCCAGACCTAGTCACCAACTTGGAAACTATGCTCCCCCTGATGCTTGTCATGCCTTGCCTTGTATTTGGCTTAGCTCCTTTCCAGTTGTTCCTATAATGCCTAGTGGATCTCCTAGATCTGTTCAATGAACCTAGTTGCCTTGTACACATCACTGTGTCCATCAATGATGGTATCTTTACCAAAGCTAAAATCCAAAGGAGACCTTGATGTGAAACCAAAATAGGTTTCAAAAGGAGATCTCTGTGTTGAAGAATGTTTTGCTCTATTGTAAGCATGCTGCACATAACACAAGTGTTCATCCCAAAGCTTAGGATGTTTGCTGCAATATCCTCTAAGTAGCTGGATCACTGTCCTATTAACTACTTTTTTCTGGCCATCGGTTTGTGGATGAAAAGTTGTGCTTTTACTTAGTTGGGTGTCCATCAACTCCCACAGACTTGACCAAAACTTTCCCACAAATCGGGTGTCTCGATCAGATACAATAGAAGTGGGTAACCCAAAATGAACCCATACATGTTCAAAGAATAGTTTTGTAGTTTGTTTAGCTGTAATCTGCTTAGGTATCAAAATGCACATTTTGCTGAAGCTATCCACAACCACATATAGATAATCATGACCTTTTCTAGACTTAGGCAGTCCCCCAACAAAATCCATGGAAACACTTTCCCAAGGGTGACAAGGAACTGGTAATGGAGTGTATGGGCCTAGTTTTCTATTGTTGGGCTTGCTTTTGGCACACATAGTACACCCTCTCACATATCTAGAAACTGTCTCACTCATTTTTGGCCAATAACAAAATCTTTGCAACTATGCAGTTATTTTACTTACCCCAAAGTGACTTGATATCAGAGAAGTGTGTGTCTCTCTGATTATATTTACTCTCTCCATTTGTGGAATGCAGAGTTTCCCACAATGATATAAGAGTCGGTCCTTCACATGATAATCCAATTCTTCTACCCTTTTGCCTTGACTCAAAGTTGCATATACATCTTTAAAGTCTATATCTTGAGCATATTGTTCAATGTAGCTTTCATGTAGTATAGAATTATGCTTAAGTATAGTAGATGCATTTATAATGGGTCTAGATAACATGTCTGCAACTTTGTTATGTATGCCCTTTTTATATATGATGACTAAATGAAACTGTTGTAGAAAACCCATCCACCTGTAATGTCTTTATTGCTGCAGCTTAGTTTGGGAGTGTAGATATTGAAGTGGTTGATGATCGGTATGTATTACTGTCTCTTTGCCCATTAAGTAATGTTTCTACTTTTTCACACTCTGAACTAATGCATACAATTCTTTATCATATGTAGGATATTTAACTACTGCAGGATTAAAAGTCTCAGAATGATAACATATGCGTTTACTGTGTTGTGTCAACATTGCTCCCATGGCATAGTCACTGGCATCTGTTTGGATCTCAAATGGTCTTTGTAGATCAGGCAGTGCTAGTACAGGTGTTGTACTAATCTTTTCTTTCAAGGTGTCGAAGGCTTCTGATGTTTCCTCCCACTGAAACACCTTGTTCAATCTATCAAAGCATGTAAGGGAGCTGCAATTGAGGAAAAGTTAGAGATGAACTTCCTCCAATATTGTGTTGCTCCTAAGAAGCTTCTCACTTCTGTAACAGACTTGGGTTTAGGCCAGTTTACAATGACTGCCACTTTAGAGGGATCTATTTTCAATTCACCACCCCCTACTATATGACCCAAATAATTTAGAGATGTTTTGCCAAATTCACATTTTGAGAGTTTAATATAAAGTTTTTCTCTTTTCAAAACATCTAAGGTTTGCTTAACATGCTTTAAGTGTTCCTCCCACGTTTTACTAAAAATCAGAATGTCATCTAGATACACAATAACAAAATCATCAAGAAAAGGTCTGAGTACATCATTCAGTAATCTCATGAAAGTAGCAGGGGCATTGGTTAAGCCAAAAGGAATAACGAGCCACTCATACAATCCCTGCTTTGTTTTAAAATCAATCTTCCATGTATCTTGCTCTACAACTCTAACCTGGTGGTATCCATTGTACAAGTCCAGCTTGGTGAAATAAACAGCTTCCTTCAATTGATCTAAAAGATCATCTATGCGAGGAAGGGGATAACTATTTTTGATTGTTATCTTATTTAGTGCTCAGTAGTCAATGCACATTCTCCACAAGCCATCTTTCTTTATCACCAAAACAATTGGTGACCCACATGGTGATGTGCTAGGCCTGATAAACCCCTTCTCAAGCAACTCCTGCACCTACTTCTTGATTTCAGCATTCCCTAAAGCAAACAACCTGTACATTCCAATGTTAGGCAATGGAACATCTTGCTGGAAAATAATATCATGTACTATTTCCTTTTTGGGTGGCAGACCTTTAGGTTCTTGAAACAGGACATCATACTCTGAAACAATCTTTTCTATATCAGTGTGCTGCTTAGCATTACAGCCCTCAAATACATTGGTTTTATCAGGTTCTTTTGCTTTACAACCATTAGTAGGAATTGTTTGCACAAATTTATCATTGTTTTCATCTGCCCTGAGTTTATGAGAGTATAATTATTCTTGAGCTTATGAGCTCTTACAAAGTATTCAATTCCATCTTTAACAAGTAGATACGTGTTCTCAGCTCCATAGAAAATGGCTTTTCTATCATACAACTAAGGACTCCCTAAAACAACTCCACATATATCCAAAGGAATTATGTCTAACTCAACCTCATCTACAAATGTTGATCCAAAATAAAACTTGAGTTTACACTGTCTAGTCACTTGTAGTTGTCTAACTCAACCTCATCTACAAATGTTGATCCAAAAATAAACTTGAGTTTACACTATCTAGTCACTTGTAGTTGTCCTTTATCATTCAACCATCCTAATGGGTATGATTTCTTGTGAGGTGTAGTTGCTAATCCCAATTTCTTTACAATTTCTTCAGAAATCAAATTTACTTGTGAACCACTATTAAACAAAGTATCAATCTTTTGATGTTTGGGAACAACTCGAATATGGAAAATCTCATGTCTTTTCCTCTCATGTTCTTCATCAATAATAGATTGAACAAAATTACTAGTAGATGCTTTAGAACTCTTACCTTTTATACCTATGGCTGCAATGGTTGTTTTATCTCCTGAGTCTAACCCCAAATCTTTCTGAATAGCTGTAGCAGTCTTCTTCTTCCTGCCCTCAGACTTCTTAGGTCTTAGCTCTGGATGCAGAATCCAACAGTGCTCATCATCATTCCCATCCTTTTTACAGTGAATGCATGAAGCTTTACTTTTCTATGCAGTGTTAGCCTTCCTTGCTTTCCACTTCCGCTTTCTTTTCTCCTTGATCTTGCTTGCAGTGGGTTGGGATGGTCCCCCAACTTCTGAATTTCCATTCTTTCCTCTAGCCTCTAGATGAGTAGCTTGTACAGATACCTCATCTATACTGGTGGCATTAAACATGAGGATAGTATGCCTCATGTAGCTGTGTAGACCACCAATATACTTCAAAATAGTCTCTGGCGAGTCTAATGAGATCCCTAGAATCAATGCTCTCTTTCTAAATTCTTGAGTGTACCCTTGCACACTTTGCCCTTTCAACTGCCGAAGAGTTTTCCAACTCATCATGGCCTGTTGCATGTAAGCCAATAGATAGAATTGCTTCTTGATGGCAGAAACAAATTCACTCTAGTCAGAGATAGTCTTACCATGTCTTTTCATGTCAGCTTGGGTTTTGCCTTCCCACCAAACCAAGGCAGTGCCTCCTAGGCATAGGCTTGCCAGCTAAATTTTTCTCTTGTCCGAGTCGATGTTCTACACTCTGCAATACACATCAATTTGTCTAATCCAATTGTCCAACTTTTCAGAATTTAGCTCTCCATCATATATAGGCAAGTCGAATTTAACATCTACCTTGATCAAAGATGCTTTCTTATTATGCACAGGGCTATTAGGATGTGTGAGAAAGTTTTCCTCTTTCCCTTTTCCTTTTGAGTGGTCATGGGAATGAGATTCATCTTCTTCTTTATCTTGTTTAGAACGTGATGAATCTTCATCCTTATGTTTTCTAAAGTCCCTATACATTTCTTCTACCATAGACTTTATAGCTAGGAAAATTTCTATGATTGAGGGTCTGGCCCCACAGAACGTTCCTCTGACATGGTCTTCTGAGGATAGACTCTCCCAATCTTAGGATTAGTTTCGACCAACTCTCCTTCTCCTGATTTGAGCTTTGATCTAGTGAGCATTCAATAGCTAAACCAACACAAGCTTGTATAATCTTACAGCCTAAGGCTCTAATACCACTTGATTTGATAATCACCCCATGAGTGATCTCAGTTAAGAATTATTAAATGGAGGTATTACAGACTCATGTGTTGGTTTGTGTGTGTCTAGGTTATTTAAGCAACGGATCGATCAGATTGAAAATACATAAACACTTGAAATGGAAGACAACAGAGAAACACAGTAAGTGAATATAAGAACATAAGAAGTTAATAAGGAGTTCACCCTATCCTCTAGGGCTACATCTCTGGTCACAGGATAGCTTGGTAGGGTGGTTCTTGGATTTCCCAAGCCACTAGAGTACACAAACTCTTGGCCTTACCAGCTTTTTGACCTCTTGGGTCTACAATGGAAGGAGCCCAATGTGGTGCTTGGTCCTGACAGATCCCCTTCAGGGATGGCTTGAATTTCTCAAGCCCTCTGGTGCTCGATGTTTCCTTCGGTCAGCTCGGCCGTCCGTCTTCTTATTGCTTTTTTCTCTCTCTCTCTGCTTTCTCTTTTCTTCTGTGGGTGTGTGTCCCTTCTACTGGTCTGTATATGGCTTTAAATCCACTCGAGCTCATGGCTATTCAATTCATCTTCCAACTTCATCGAATCGCCTGCTACAGCTTCGCTTGGAGTTCCCTATCTTGACGTCATCATCAGACTCACAGGGAGTGGCCACTTGTCCTCCTATGAACTGTGCTAGCTTGCTTTGTCGATTCGGTTCTTCAGTTACGTCGTGTAATGAGTCATCCGCCACCTTGGCAATCAAAGCGGACCTCAAATTCTTTTAAATCATGGCTTAATTCCTCATTGTATCTGGTCTTACCGTCGGGTGCGATAAGAACCATTAGATCTGGATCCCCCAGATCCAACGCCATCCGCTCATTTCACGTGGTTGACTTGCTTGACTGTTAGCGTGCAATGAGCGGCAATTTTCTCTCTCCTCTGCTTACCACACGTCAGGTACTGAGTGGAATTGCTCCATTTTCACCATATATGCTTACGACCCAAGGATGCCCCCGATGAATACCACCAATTTTTAGAGCGCGTGTCCCACCTTACCCTTTAGCCTTTTTCCCCACGGTTTTCGCGGCTCCCATGTGACCGAGCGAATAGGGCCCCTCCTTTTTGAGGGTTTTTGCCTAATGATGTGTGATTAGCACTAATCGCGCACCAAAAACTCCCTCTGTTTCCTGATCTGGGCTTCCCAGGGGCTACTTTCGCTCATGCGCAGTCTCCATGGGCCTCGATCAACACGCTTTGACCGAGGTCCTCGTCGTTCCACGTTGGCTGCCAACTACTACTGTTTTAGGGGTGTTTTTGATTTCTGCTCTCAATTCTTTGAAGTCTGTCCTGACCTAGTACAACCATGGTTCTTTTGATTATTCTTTATGGATGCAATTCGGATCAATAGTTACCGGCTTTGAGTGTTTCATTCTTCTGCTTAATTTGCAACAACTTATTAAAGATATTGGGATCATCATGTTCACCCAATTCTGTTGACTATGATTTTTCTAAAGGATTTTGTGAGGCTAAGGAGGATGGGGTGTCAGGGAGATGTTCCTATGACCCCGTGGAAAACTGTAAACCACTCATAACAATAGTCTAGTGTTCTTCTTCATTCTGAATAATGACATATTTAAGATGTGTTTTCTGCTTTTTCTGCTGAATGATGAATTCTTGAGCACTTATTTATGTACAGGCTGGAGATGAAGTTTCTTCTCTTTTCCTTTTCTCCTATTTATATTGAGGTACTGGAGTGTGGAGGGTAGTTGTAGACAGAATCTGTTCTTCTACTTCTTGAAGTGTATTCTCCTCCCACTAGTCTTGGTTCATAAATTTCTCAATTTCTGGCCTGGGGGTATGATTATAAGGTGTGATTTTGAGTTCCACCCATAGATTAGAAATCATCTTGAATGGATCATATGACTTGGTGAAACTAGGCTGAAATTTGAATTGCTTGATAATTGAATCTACCTCATCATGTGTTGTACTAGTATTGCATATAAATGGTCCTACTTGAGTCTTGATCTTGAATTGCGATTTCCTTTTACCAAATACAAAATGGATCTCATCCATATTGATCATCTACCTTATATATTCCAGAAAGAGCATTCTCAATACAACATACTTAGGCATCTTGTAGGGAGCCAAATCACATCCATATACTATTACTTCTATGTAATTTCGGTATAAATACCAGTCTCAATTCTTTGTCTGCTCACTTGAGTGCAAAACCCTTTTGATTTATGAACTGATCCTTGGCTCACTCTGACTGCTAAGAAGCCCTGCAATTGTATGAAAAAAATTGTCAATGAAGTTTGCAAACTTAAACTCTATTGAGTTTCTCTTGACTAAGGAAGTCCACTGTATCACAGATTGATTAATGCCATGGTCATCTTGCATATGTAAATTTATTGGAAACTTATCTCCCTACTGAAAAAGACACAAGTAGACTATTACATATGCATAATTAAATGCCTTTTGTAGTAATCTTAATCATTTTTTCATGCATATTATCAGCCAAAAATTGGCTAAAATTGTACAAGAATGTTGGCTTGTGCTCATTGGAGAAAATTGATAGAAAGCCTAGAATAGGCTCATCTATCCATTAGTCTGATGGATACCACAAAAGGAAAGAAACTAAGGCAATTATCTGCTTGGCTTTCTCTGGGAACATAGAAGTTGGGTAAGGGGGATCTTCCTTAGGAATTTGAGAGTCTCCTAGGAGAAAAATATAAAAAATTTGGGCTCTCTAAGTAAAGGTTAACTTATGATATTGGTACATTAGAACAACTGCTAAAAAATGGCTAAGGGAGTCATTTTGAGGAGTCAACAACATATGGTTTATGGTTTCATGTGTAGTTGAAATCAGAATGTCTCCATTTTGGGCCATAATGGTTTTGTGCAGTCGATTGTATCTGGCTTGACACCAGATAACCAGATCAGGGAAATAATGTGTTTGTGGAAAGATAAACATAGGTAACAGGGATTCCCAGATATTAATGTTGTCTTGGTTGTCTAGGAAATTTTTCTTTAATAAGTGATGTAATTCGAATAGGTCGAATTCACACTCGATGTCAACAATCTTGAAGTATTAATTAGCTAATGGCATGTGATCTAAGTCTAGGGTAACATAGGTCTTAGGGTTATCATCACCTTTTCTTTTGCAACTAGAAGATTGGGTTTTTCCCTTTGGTGCCATGACTGAGGATTTTGAGAAGGAATGATATTAGAGGACAAAATTTGGCTTGAACAAGTACCTAGATAAATAAAAAAATCTTTGTCAAGGGTATCTGGGCTCTAAATTTCCGAAATTGATAGGTGTTGATCAATAGGAGTGCGGAAACTTAAATAAGTAGCTGCAATTTGAAAAAAGTAACCAAAGTGGGTAGGGGAATCGTGCAAAATGAGTCAAGTTCATTTTATAGGTCTTGATCGATTACCATTTTGATGGAACCGTTACCAATGGGATTTAGGTGTATTAATGGGTAACAGGAATATAATAATGGATAAGAGTGTAACGAGCAAGTGATAACGAAAATAGATGTGAGTGAATGATAGATATAAATGTGGTGAGATGTGATTAGCAGAGGGAAATGTGCGGGAGGTGACGTAGTGACCATTGGTGGGAGCGGAGGAGCTACAAGAGAATTTCGAAGGGGGAGAGATGGTAAGCGGTTTAGGATGAGGGGGGTACAAATTCATGAGAGAGTGCCACATTGTATGGGGCTCGGGAAAAGCAATATCACATTTTAGGTGCCCTCCCCTGGCGTTAATGTGAAATGGGAAGAGAGGGTGCGGATTGGTTTCCCCATCGTTGATCTGGGTGGGGAAAATCATGGTCGTTGAAAAGTGCCCTTTGGATATTACAAAACAACAAAACATCAAATCATCTCTAGACGTAAAAATAAAAATCAAGTTTAATGCTTATTATATGGCTCTAATCATGTTTAAATGATATGATTAGTTTATTTTTTAATTAAAATAAATCAATCAAAGCATGATTAATAATTTTAAAGGCGCATTTGATAAAGCATTCCCTTTTTATTTCCTAAAGTAACTTTTAACCCTATTCTAGTGCATAAAATGTGATTGACCAAGATTAAATGTTTTGGTCACTTTTTCATCTAATTTATCTTATCTTTTAATTTCAACCAAGATTAAACAGTTTGGTTGAATTATTTTCTTATCCTAAAACATAAATTTAAAGATGTTTGTGTTAGAAAATTATATATTACAGAGCAAAGGAACACATAAAATATTGAAGAAATATAAACACAAAAAACGCATAAAACAAGAGAGACACAGATATATGTGGTTCACCCAATTTGGGCTATGTCCACGGAGAAATATACAGTCCTTCTTTTATTATATTATCCAGTAAATTGATGAGATACAACCTATAGCAGATCGACTGTAATTCCCTCTTCGCTCTCAATCTCCTCTCTTTTCCTCTTTTTGAATACAAATATACCTAGACGCAATAAAATTCCCTCATGTATAGCGAGGGGTTTCCTTCTAGGGCAAAAAACCCTAAATTAAACATAACTTCTACCATCCGATCATCCACCTAATGAATGGCCCAAAATGACTAGAAATTACTATACTTTTACAAGGCAATTTTACATCTATTTTTAGCTTTGGGGGCACTGCTCTTGAACGCCCGCTGGGGGACCGCTGGCCCCCGGACCCACCAGCCAGGGGGGATTTCCCCCCCCACGTGGAGGGGTATACAGTCTTCCTAGGGTATACATCCAGCTGAAACCTTTGAATACAAAAGATAATCAAGCTCCACACCCAACAATCTCCCACTTGGAGACTGATTATAGCAACTCCACCGCTGCTTCATTTGCTAGACATTGAATCCACTTTGGACCTAGTTGTTTTTCATCTTCTTCATCATACTTGAAGGCCAATCAAAATTGAGCAGATTCTCAGTTGATCCCTGGTTATAGCTTTTCTTAACATATCTGCAGGATTCTGGCTAGTGTGTATCTTTTCCAGCTTCAACTGTCCATCTTCCAATGCTGACCGTATGAAATGGTACTTGAGTTGTATATGTTTAGTCTTGGAATGAAATGCAGATTTCTTTGTGATATGTATGGCACTCTGGCTGTCACTATATAACCTGCCCAACACCAAAGTTTTACCCAATTCATCGAGAAACCTTTGTAACCAAATCATTTCTTTACTAACCTCTGTAGCAGGAACATACTCTGCTTCTGTTGTTGAAAGTGAAACAACACTTTGGATTTTTGAAACCCAACTGACAGTTGTTACACCTACAGTAAATACATATCATGTAGTGCTCCTCCTGTTATCTCTGTCACCTGCCATATCTGCATCAACATATCCTTGTAGAGTAATGTTTGAACCACCAAAGCATAATGCTTGATCTGTGGTACCTTTCAAATATCTGAGAATCCATTTCACTGCCATCCAATGTTCCTTTCCTGGATTGTTAATGTACCTGCTTACAACTCCCACTGCATGTGCAATATCAGGCCTTGTGCAGACCATTGCATACATTAAGCTTCCAACTGCTGATGCATATGGAACTTTAGACATACGAGCCATTTCTTCCTGAGTCTTGGGACACGCCTCCTTAATTTGAAATGGCTAGCCAAAGGTATACCAACTGGTTTTTCATTCTGCATATTAAACCTTTTCAACACCTTTTTTATGTACTCACTTTGAGACAATGTTAATTTGCGGTTCTTCCTGTCTCTTGTTATTCTCATACCAAGGATTTGTATTGTAGCACCCAAATCCTTCGTTGCAAATGAGTTTTCCAATTTCCTTTTGAGAACATTTATTTCCTGCATGTTAGAACCTGCAACAAGCATGTCATCTACATACAATAACAATATAATATAGCTGCCATCATTTTGCCTTTTGGGATAAACACAATGGTCAGAGTGACACCTAGTATAACCTTGTTCAACCATAAACCTGTCAAATTTTAGATACCACTGCCTTGGAGCCTGTTTTAAGCCATACAAGCTCTTCTTCAACCTACACACTAGTTTCTCCTTCCCTTTTACCTCGTATCCTTGTGGCTGCTGCATATATATCTCTTTCTCCAAATCCCCATGGAGAAAGGTCGTCTTTACATATAACTGCTCAAGATGTAAATCTTCAGTAGCTAATAGACTTAGAATAGTTCTGATTGAAGTCATTTTCACAATAGGAGAAAATATCTCATCAAAGTCTATACTCTTTTTCTGGGCAAACCCTTTCACCACAAGTCTAGCTTTATACCTTTTTCTACCTCCATCTTCTTCCTTCAACTTGTAAACCCATTTATTCTGCAATGATGTTTTACCTACAGGGAACCTGACTAAGTCCCAAGTCTGGTTATGTGCTAAGGAGTCCATCTCTTCTTTCATGGCTTGCTCCCA
>APFE031627937.1:0-49699 GCA_000404065.3 Pinus taeda | reverse complement strand
TCCTCTGGAATACCACCATCCAAGGAACTTGAAGGCCCTCTATTTATTAGATAAACAACAGTGTCTACAACATCTACCCAAAATTGTAAAGGCAATCCTGTATGCAATCTCATGCACCTTGCACGCTCCATGATTGTCTTGTTCATCTTTTCTGACACACCATTTTCTTTTGGTGTTCCTGGAACTGTCTTCTCTCTGTGAATTCCATTCTCTGAACAATACCTATCAAACTCTTTGCTGCAATATTCACCTCCATTATCTGATCTGAGAAAATTCAACATTTTCCCTATCTCATTTTCAACCAAAGCTTTCCCTTTCTTGAAAGTATCAAATACATCAGATTTATTTCAAATACAATAAATCCAGGTTTTTCTGGTTGCATCATCAATAAAAGTAACATAATAACGAAAGCCACCAAGATATGATACCTAAGCAGGTCCCTGTACATCTGTATGCACAAGCTCTAATTTTTCGCTCTTCTTTTCTTTCCCAACTCTAAGAAATCTGACTCTCTTCTGTTTTCCATAAACACAATTTTCACAGAATTTTAAATCAAAATGCTTCAAACCTGGAAACAAATTTCTTGAGTGAAGAATTTGCATCCCTTCTCACTCATGTTCCCGAGCCTATGATGCCATAATGTCGTATCTTTTCATGTAGAGGTTAAAGAATTAACAGAATTAGAAATATCATTGCATAAATACAATGTACCAACCTTTTCTCCTTTCGCTATTACCAAGGATCCTTTAGTGACATTCCAGGTTTTATCTGTGAAAGTGCTTCGCAACCTTCACCTCCCAACTGCCTTGTTGAAATCAGATTTTTCTTCAGATCTGGAACATGCCTTACCTCCTTCAATAGCCATTGATTTCCATTCTGTTGTTTAATGAAAAGTGTACCCATTCCAACGATTTTACAGGGTTTATCATCACCCAATCGAACCTGTCCAAAATCTCCTTGAACATAATCATGAAAATGTTTCTTATCAGGTGTGGCATGGAATGAGGCCCCTGAATCTACCACTCAAGCATCAATAATATTTACTAATGAAAGAATCAAAGCATCTTGCAACACATCACCTGTTACATTCGCTTCATGATTAGTTTCTTGCTGCACCTCTCCTTCTTTTCCCTTCTGAGATTTGCAATCTTTCTTTAGGTGTCCTTTCTTCCCACATTTCCAACACACTATCCTGATCTGGACTTGGATCTTCCTTTTCTTGACTTACTGCGATATCCTGGGCTCTTTCTTCTTTCCATTTTTCTTCCCCTAGTATCCGCAGTCAAAGCATTGCCTGATGTCTCACCGGAGCTTTTCCGTCGCATTTCCTCGCTAAGGATTGCACCGACAACATCATCAAACTTTAAAGTACTAGATCCAGAGACAAAGTTATTAATGGCCATAACTAAGCCATTCCAACTTTCTGGCAATGAGCATAGAAATAACAGAGCCCTAAATTCATCATCAAAATTTACCCCTACGAACTTAACTGACTTGTAACTGTATTAAAATCATTTAAATGGTCTGCAACAGATACACCTTCTGACATATTCATATTAGATAAATGATTCATAAGAAATACCTTATTTGAGGCCAAGGGTTTTTCATATAGTTTGGCCAATGCCGACATTAAACCCTCTATTTCCATTTCCTTTGAAATATTAAATGATACCGATGCCGCTAGGCACAGTCGTATTGTTCCAAGTGCCTTTCTGTCAAGAATATCCCATTCTGTGTCTGTCATACTTGTTGGCTTCTTTGTATTTCCACTCAATGGTAAGTACAGATCTTTCTGATACAGATAATCTTCCATCTGCATCTTCCACAACTAGTAGTTTTGGCCGTTGAATTTTTCGACCCTAAACCTACCATCTTTCAGCATTGCTCCCACTCGAACAAAGAACCCTTCTCTCCTGCGAGTTTATCCACCAAATAGACCTTCAGCTCTGATACCAGTTGTTAGGATATTATATATTACAGAGCAATGGAACACATAAAATATTTCATAAATATAAACACAGAAAACACATAAAACAAGAGAGACACAGATATACGTGGTTCACCTAGTTTGGGCTACGTCCATGGAGAAACAGCCAGTCCTTATTTTATTATATTATCCAGCAAACTGAAGAGATACAACCTATAGCAGATCCGCTGTAACTCCCTCTTCGCTCTCAATCTCCTCTCCTTTCCTCTTTTTGAATACAAATATACCTAGACGCAATACAATTCCCTCATATATAGCGAGGGGTTTCCTTCTAGGGAAAAAAACCCTAAAGTAAACATAACTTCTACCGTGAGATCATCTGCCTAATGAATGGCCCAAATTGACTAGAAATTACTATACTTTTACAAGGCAATTTTACATCAATTTTTAGCTTCGAGGGCGCTACCCCCGAACCCCCGCCAGGGGACTGCTAGCCCTCGGAGCCCCCAGCCGGGGGGGATTAGCCCCCCCCCCCCCCCCCCTCACGATGGAGGGGTGTACAGTCTTCCTGGGGTATACATCCAACTGAAACCTTTGAATATAGAAGATAATCAAGCTCCACACCCAGCAATTTGATCATGATTATACTATATGATTCAAAATTTATTTCAAGTGGAATTTAAGCTTCTCACTTGTGCACTTATTTTTCTTTTGATGGGATCTCTTTTCATATTTTTTCAACAATTTTCATATTTTCATTCTTTTATTCTATTTTCATTTTTCTATTTTTTATACCATCTTTTATAAATATCTAACTTATCAAAACTATTTATGTTACAACACCATGTACTTTTCTAGAACATTCTCAACATGACTTAATTAATTATGCTTAATTAATCATATTTTCTAAGCTTAGACTTAGGAAATGTTAAAAACTAACTAATAAATCTAATTAAGTTGTCTCTAGGTGGAATTTCCATAAGTGATTTCTAGGTATTGGATAATACATGTATTCTAGCCTCTCCACCAAATATCATGGCTAGATAAAATTTGATGCTACAAAAACTAACACTCCCTCTTAGCAAGAAATGTCTTCTAGTACTGCAACCTATTGAAGCAACACCTTGTATCTACATCATCTCTTGTCAAGTTGTTGATGTCTGGATGCTGCTACCCATCAAATACTGTGCAACTCTGATATGTGTTGCATTTGTGCTACTGCTGAATCTGTTGAACTGCTACCAACACTGCATCTACACTGCAACTCCCTCTCCATCTGTTGTTGTTGCAACTGCAACATCTGAAATTGAAAAGAATCTTAAATACTGAATCAAATTTGATCAATGTGATATATATGTCACCTGAGTCTCTGGATGTTGCTAGTATCTACATTGTCACTGAGGCATTTGCACCGCTACTGAATCTGCATTGTTCCAACTACATTGTTTCCAATTATGCATTGCGCTCCCCAACATCTGACATGCAACTAGACTGTATTTGACTTCATATACTGCCATTGATCCATATTTCTACTGAAATATTGTGGGCTCCCATATCAAGGTTATGTTTCAAGATGTGGGACTCCTCAATAATCTTGCCCATCTATAGCACTTTGAGGCTTCAATACCAAGTCACCCCATTTGACTCCTGGGGGTATGTCAGTAAACATAGCAAAGTCTTTTTCTAGCCTAGAGGAAAGCCTATCGATCTCTGTTGATGTTGCCTCCTAGTCCTACTTCTCCTCCTTATCTTGCTTCCTGAGAGTAAACTAGGTGTTGTAATGGCCAAGCTCACCACATCTAAAGCACTTGAACTTCGATAGGTATTTCCTCTTTCTCCTCTACTCCCCTTGTCCCTGACTATGACCCTTCTCCTTGTCCTTCACCTACTTCGATCCATTGTTGTTACCACTGATGGAGCTCTTCACTAAGTATCGCCTCAACTCCTCATGTTACAGATTGGCCCACATCCTATCTCACCTTGGTAATATTTCTCTGCCCAAAATTCGTTGGATGAATACATGCCACTCCTCAGAGACATTGTTGGATGATAGTCGTACTAGTGCTATGGATTGAGGTGTTGCTCCAACAGCTAAAAATTGATCCCAGATCTCTTGAATCCTGGTGAGGTAGGGACCTATGTGTTCCCCCTTCTGCATTCTAGTGCATCTCAGCTTTTCCTGCAAGTAAATCTTCCACTGCTCGGAAGTGCCTTGGTATAGCGTGGAAAGTGTATCCCACATCTCCTTGGTTGTTCCCTGGCTCGCTATGTGTGATACAATGTAATCATAAACACTATTAAGAATTGAACTCTTTTCCCTCGCCATCTCCTTTCAGTATTCCTTCAGCTAACCTGAATCCATGGGGATAGCTACCACTGCATCTATGAATGGATTTATGTTGGTTGTGGAGCCTAATTATCTTCTATATTCAAAGGTCTTAGCTGGATGTATACCCTAGGAAGATTATACACCCCTCCACATGGGGGGGTACAGGGGGGCCGATCCCCCCCAGATGGGGGGTTTGGGGGCAGTGCCCCCGAAGCTAAAAATAGATGTAAAATTGCCTTGTAAAAGTCTAATAATTTCTAGTCAATCTGGGCCATTCATTAGGCGAATGATCTAACGATAGAAGTTATGTTTAGTTTAGGGTTTTTTGCCCTAGAAGACAACCTCTCTATATATAAGAGGGAATTGTATTTCATCTATGTAGATCTGTATTATGAGTGAAGAAGAGAGAGGAGATTGAGAGCAAAGAGGGAGTTATAACAGATCTACTGTAGGTTGTATCTCTTCAGTTTGTTGGATAATATAAAAAGAAGGACTGACTGTTTCTCTGTGGACGTAGCCCAAACTGGGTGAACCACGTATATCTGTGTCTCTCTTGTTTTATGTGTTTTCTGTGTTTATATTTATGCAATATTTTATGTGTTCCATTGCTCCGTAATATATAATTTTCTAACAATTGGTATCAAAGCCGAAGGTCCACTTGGCTGATAAACTCGCAGGAGAGAAGGGTTCCTAGTTCGAGTGGGAGCAATGGCGGAAGATGGTAGGTTTAGGGTCGAAAAATTCAATGGCCAAAACTACCAGCTGTGGAAGATGGAGCTGGATGATTATCTGTATCAGAGAGATCTGTACCTACCATTGAGCGGAAAGACAAAGAAGCCGACGAGTATGACAAACACAAAATGGCATATTCTCGACAGAAAGGCACTTGGAACAATACAGCTGTGCCTA
Source organism: Pinus taeda (assembly GCA_000404065.3). Classification (NCBI taxonomy): domain Eukaryota; kingdom Viridiplantae; phylum Streptophyta; class Pinopsida; order Pinales; family Pinaceae; genus Pinus; species Pinus taeda. The sequence goes on along the minus strand of APFE031627937.1, from coordinate 44,534 downwards.
GCAACATCGGTAGCATTTAATATTTTAAAGGAAATGACAACAGAGGGTTTAATGTCGGCATTGGCCAAACTATATGAAAAACCCTCAGCCTCAAATAAGGTATTTCTTATGAAGCATTTATTTAATATGAAGATGTCAGAAGGTGGATCTATTGCAGACCATTTAAATGATTTTAATACAGTTACAAGTCAGTTATGTTCTGTAGTGGTAAATTTTGATGATGAATTTAGGGCTCTGTCATTTTTGTGCTCATTGCCAGAAAGTTGGAATGGCTTAGTTATGGCCACTAGTAACTTTGTCTCTGGATCTAGTACTTTAAATTTTGATGATGTTGTCAGTGTAATCCTTAGTGAGGAAATGCGACGGAAAAGCTCCGGTGAGACATCCAGCAATGCTTTGACTGCAGAGACTAGGGGAAGAAAAATGGAAAGAGGAAAGAGCCCATGATATCGTAGTAAGCCAGGAAAAGGCAGATCCAAGTCTAGATTGGGGATAGTGTGCTAGAAATGTGGGAAGAAAGGACACCTAAAGAAATATTACAAGTCTTGGAAGGGAAAATGAAGACGGACAACAAGAAACTAATATTGAAGCAAATGTAACAGGTGATGTGTTGCAAGATGCTTTGATTCTTTCATTATAAAATATTATTGATTCCTGGGTGGTAGATTTAGGGGCCTCATTCCATGCCACACCTGATAAGAAACATTTTCATGATTATGTTCAAGGAGATTTTGGACAATTTTTATTGGGTGATGATAAACCCTATAAAATTGTTGGAATGGGTACAGTTTTCATAAAACAACAGAATGGAAATCAATGGCTATTGAAGGAGATAAGGCATGTTCTAGATCTGAAGAAAATTCTAATTTCAACAGGGCAGTTGGGAGGTGAAGGTTGCGTAACTACTTTCACAGATAAACCTAGAAGGTCACTAAAGGACCCTTGATAATAGCAAAAGGAGGAAAGGTTGGCACATTGTATTTATGCAATGGTATTTCTAATTCTGTTAATTCTTTAACCTCTACAGGAGAAGATGCAACATTATGGCATCATAGGCTTAGGCACATGAGTGAGAAGGGGATGCAGATTCTTCACTCAAGAAATTTGTTGCCAGGTTTGAAGCATGTCGATTTAAAATTCTATGAGAATTGTGTTTATGGAAAATAGAAGAGAGTCAGATTCCTTAGAGTTTGGAAAGAAAAGAAGAGCGAACAATTAGAGCTTGTGCATACAAATGTATGGGGACCTGCTTAGGTATCATCTCTTGGTGGCTCTCATTATTATGTTACTTTTATTGATGATGCAACCAGAAAAACCTGGATTTATTGTATTCGAAATAAATCTAATGTATTTTATACTTTCAAGAAATGGAAAGCTTTAGTTGAAAATGAGAAAGGAAAAAGGTTGAAGTGTCTCAAATCAGAGAATGGAGGTGAATATTCAAGCAAAGAGTTTGATAGGCACTGTTCAGAAAATGGAACTCATAGAGAGAAGACAGTTCCAAGAGCACCACAAGAAAATGGCATGTCAGAAAGGATGAACAGGGCAATCATGGAGCGTGCAAGGTGCATGAGATTTCATGTAGGGTTGTCTTTACAATTTTGGGTAGATGTTGTAGATATTGTTGTTTATCTAATAAACAGAGGGCCTTAAAGTTCTTTGGATAGTGGTATTCCAAAGGAGGCATGGACAGGTAAAAAGGTAAACTACTCTTTTTTAAAAACTTTTGGTTGTGAATCTTTTGTCCACATTAACAATGAAAATAGAACAAAGCTTGAGGCAAAATCAAAGAAATGTACCTTTATTGGATATGGTGTTAATGATTTTGGTTATTTCTTTTATGATTATGAAAAACATAAAACCATTAGGAGAAAAGATGTTATATTCAATGAAAAGGTTTTGTATAAGGATCAGCTAGAGGAAAAGAAACATAAAAAAGAAAACATAGAATACACAGTGCTTGACGATATCACAGGAAAAGTGATGGTGCCTAAAAATCATGATGATCAATAGCCAGAACAACAACCACAATAGCAACAAGCACTTCAAACACCTGAAAGTGGTGTTAGCAGATCTACCAGGATAAGTAGGCCCCCTGAATGATACTCTCCTTCAATATGTTATGTATTGTTGACTGATTCTAGTGAACCAAAATGTTATGAAGAAGCAGTGTAGGTAGAAACCAGGAAGAAGTGGGAGCAAGTCATGAAGAAGAGATGGACTCCTTAGCACATAACTAGACTTGGGACTTACTCAGGTTGCCTACAGGTAAAACAACGTTGCAGAATAAATGGGTTTACAAGTTGAAGGAAGAAGATGGAGGTAGAAAAAGGTATAAAGCTAGACTTGTGGTGAAAAGGTTTACATAAAAAAGGGTATAGACTTTGATGAGATATTTTCTCCTGTTGTGAAAATGACTTCAATCATAACTATTCTAAATCTAGTAGTTCCTGAAGATTTACATCTTGAGCAGATAGATGTAAAGACAACCTTTCTCCATGGGGATTTGGAGGAAGAGATATATATGTAATAGCCACAAGGATATGAGGTAAAAGGGAAGGAGAAGCTAGTGTGCAGGTTGAAGAAGAGCTTGTATGGCTTAAAACAGGCTCCAAGGCAGTGGTATCTAAAGTTTGACAGGTTTATGTCTGAACAAGGTTAGACTAGATGTCACTTTGACCATTGTGTTTATCTCAAAAGGAAAAATGATGGCAGTTATATTATATTGTTATTGTATGTAGATGACATGCTTGTTGTAGGTTCTAACATGCAGGAAATAAATGTGCCCAAAAGGAAATTGACAAACTCATTTGCAATGAAGGATTTGGGTGTTGCAAAACAAATCCTTGGTATGAGAATAACTAGAGACAAGAAGAATCGCAAATTAACATTGTCTCAAAGTGAGTACATAGAAAAGGTGTTGAAAATGTTTAATATGTAGAATGCAAAACTAGTTAGTATACCTTTGGCTAGACATTTCAAATTAAGTAAGGAGGCGTGTCCCAAGACTCAGGAAGAAATGGCTCATATGTCTAAAGTTCCATATGCATCAGCGATTGGAAGCTTAATGTATGCAATAGTCTACACAAGGCTTGCTATTGCACATGCAATGGGAGTTGTAAGCAGGTACATGAACAATCCAGGAAAAGAACATTGGATGGTGGTGAAGTGGATTCTCAAGTATTTGAGAGGTACCACAAATCAAGAATTATGCTTTGGTGGTTCAAACATTGATCTACAAGGATATGTTGACGCAGATATGGCAGGTGACAGAGATAACAGGAGGAGCATTACAGGATATGTATTTACTGTAGGTGGAACATCTGTCAGTTGGGTTTCAAAAATCCAAAGTATTATTTCATTTTCAACAACAGAAGCAGAGTATGTTGCTACTACAGAGGCTAGTAAAGAAATGATTTGGTTACAAAGGTTTTTGGATGAATTGGGTAAGAAGCAGGAGTTGGGCAGGTTATACAGTGACAGCCAGAGTGCCATACATTTTGCAAATAACTCTGCATTTCATTCCAAGAATAAGCATATACAGCTCAAGTACTATTTCATACGGTTAGCATTAGAAGATGGACAGTTGAAGCCGGAAAAGATACACACTAGCCAGAATCCTACAGATATGTTAACAAAAGTTGTAACCAGGGAGAAACTGAGAATCTGCTTAGTTTCAATTAGTCTTCAAGTATGATGAAGAAGATGAGAACAGCCAGGTCCAAAATGGAGTGATTGTCTAGCAAATGAAGTAGCAGTGGAGTTGCTATAATCATTCTCCAAGTGGGAGATTGTTGGGTGTGGAGCCTAATTATCTTATGTATTCAAAGGTCTCAGCTGGATGTATACCTCAGGAAGATTATACACCCCTCCACGCGGGGGGGTACGGGGGGGACTTGTTCCCCCCGTGGGTGTTCGAGGGGGCGATCCCCCCGGCTGGGGGGTTCGAGGGCCAGCGGTCCCTCGATGGGGGTTCAGGGGCAATGCCCGCAAAGCTAAAAATAGATGTAAAATTGTGTTGTAAAAGTCTAATAATTTCTAGTCAATATGGGTTGTTCATTAGGCAGATGATCTAACGGTAGAAGTTATGTTTAGTTTAGGGTTTTTTGCCCTAGAAGGAAACCCCTCACTATATATGAGGGAATTGTATTGTATCAATGTAGATCTGTATTCTGAGTGAAGAAGAGAGATGAGATTGAGAGCGAAGAGGGAGTTATAGTGGATTTACTGTAGGTTGTATCTCTTCAGTTTGTTGGATAATATAAAAAGAAGGATTGGTTGTTTCTCCGCGGACGTAGCCCAAACTGGGTGAACCACGTATATCGGTGTCTCTCTTGTTTTATGCTTTTTTTGTGTTTATATTTCTATAATATTTTATGTGTTCCATTACTCCGTGATATATAATTTTCTAACAATTTAGGCCATATTCATCAAGAAGGAAGGACATCCTTCCCTTCCAGATGACATATTTTGAAGCATCGTCTAACATTCCAACAGTGGCCATCTCAACACGATAAGTCAAAATCCTTGTTGGCTTAAGGGGGCCTAACCCAGGTTCAGAGTTATTTGCACCAACCAATAAAACCATAATTGCTGGCCCTTTCAGCAATAACCTGCATAGCGCAGGCTGCAGTCTCACCCGAAGAAGTATTAGGGGATCTTAGAACCAGGTTTCTACCTCCAGAGACCGTGTGATAAGTGATCTTAAGCCCTTGTAGCTTAGATCTTCCTTCACGCAGATATGTATCCTTCTATGGCCCACTACTGTATCTCTAAGAAAATGACTTCTAGACATTCACGAAGTTCTGTGATTAGAATTTATGGACCTAAAGGAAACAGATTATCCACTTTCACGCAAATCTACTCGATTCAACAGAAATCGTAATAGATTTAACCTTTATCTTCATGAAAAAAAATAATTACTTAGTTCATGCATAAATATTAAATATTCAATAGGTTCACGCAGTAATTACACATTATTCCACAGAAAACAAATCATTATACCATAATTCTTAACTTGAACATAAATAAGAATAATACTCTAAGGCAAGATATTTGTCCCAAAATCAGGTTTTATTAAGTTCAACGTTCAGTTTACAAACTATTCCACCCTACGCACTTAGCTGCAAGGGCCCGTGCACTCAACTACAGACTTGCCAAGGTCTCCATGCATTCAGCTGTAGGAGCCTTCCCCTTCTCCTAAATATATGAAATAGAGCTTTCCTTCCTTAGCACTTGCCCAAAAACAATAATCTGTTACCTTATTTTCTACTTCTATACTTTTTATGACTCAAATATATATATCATTATTGTTTACAATACCATGGCCCACCGCCTATGGGCGAATCTCAAAACTAACCTATCACTTACCCAAACAAGGGGCTAAAGCCCCTTTGAATCCTACTGAGTTGCACGCTCTACTTCCACATTTCGCAAAGACTTTACATCCTTTACAAAATCTTTTACAAAAATTGGCTAAACTGACCCAAAATTGACCCTGGTGACCTTATCCCAACAGGCCCACAACACAAATATGGTGACTCACCCTCAAGTCACTCGGCTGGCACCTCGATCTTGTTACGAAGGTCACTAAACTTGAACTGCAATGCTGCTACATCAAAACAACTCTGTACCATGGCTTGTTGCACTTCCTCTACTAACTTTTCTGTTGTTGGACCTTCTACTGCTAGGTGCATTGTTCTCTGTGTCTATTGTAGTGTCTTTAACTTGTCATGAAGTGACATAGAAAGATGATAGGCTTCCTTTTTCCATGGATGTATTCTGGCCTTGAGAAGGGCCTCTTTCCTCTCTAACTCTTCAATTTGTGATTGCAGCTCCTTACCTTCCTGCAATCGCACAAGGCGTTGGACTGGCTCCAAAGTGCGTGCTATCACTCTAAGTTCATCAAACTTGTGTTGTGTCTCCCGAATATCCGAGTTAAGATTATGCAAGTTTGGTTCCTCTTGCATATGCGTTCAGAACTCCATGACATGTTTGAATATCAATTGGCAACCTGTGACTGTTGCATCCATAATACATGTTTTCCCTGATGGCTACTTTGGGTTGCTCCCAAACCTTTGGAAGAGTGGTTGGTTGTAACTTCAACTGAAGCTCTGAGATCTTCATCTGGAAATTGAACGTGAATTTTTCGATCTCATTCTTTCATGCATGGATTGCAACAACCAATTTCCTTATTTTTACTGTCGTTGTGGCATCCTCCAGAATGTTTAATTATGGAATTGTCTTGTACACCTACGTTATTGTTGTCTCTAGGCTCTGACTTCATGCTTGCAGCTTCTCTTTCTCTTTCAGATCCTGAGCCTTCTCTGTGAACATCTACTCATTGTTTACTTTTAATTCACTGATCACTTCAAGCGCACATTGCTCTCTGATCTGCAACTTATCTAAAACCCCCTAATGCAGCACATGGAGGGTCTGAAGTGGCAGCACGGCTAAGTTCACCCCATGTCCTTGACTATGCTCAATACAACATAGTATTCCTCCAATTCCATGTGGATTGATCCTTTTGTTAAAGGTATGACTCTGAGGTCCAGAGTCTGTTCCAACTCTACTACTGTCTCGCTCCCTTGCGCCACATTCGCTTGCCCAATGCTCACTTGAATTCTGCTAGTTTAGATCTACAGTTCATGCATTTCCTTCTGGACACTCCCTAACGTCTACATGTATTTTTGTTCAAATAGATGCCACAACTCTGTGGTGGTGCCTCTTACCTTGTCTCCAATCTCATCGATATCCCTCTCTATGAGGATCATTAGGTCAATGTGTGCTTGTTTATCTAATTTATACATCTTTCTTGACCTGATAGTTGTCTCCTTACCACGCTTCCTCAATGTGAAGGGAGTGCTCTTCTCCTCTCCCGCTGCCTCCTTCATGCTCTAAGTATTCCTGCTCATCGGTATACTGGGAAATTGGTTCTTTGACTTCTTTTGTGTTAGTGCACTCTTTCTCATCACGCTCTCTTGTAACACGCTCTTTTTCTGCAACTGTCTTAACAAAAACTTTTTTCCTCTTTTGTTCATCCAATGCTCGTGCTTCCTTCTATGATGCCTCTTTACACTTCTACACAGTTGTTGTCTACAGAGTAGAGCTCTCAACACCCTTACTGGTACCTACACCAATGTCCGTGGGTTCGCACCACTCTGGTGGCCAACTTCCCACAATTTGTTGCACATCTGTTTCAGAGACTAAATGTGGCATCTTGTGTCAGATATGCTTAGGGTCCTTCCTTGCCCCGATTGAGGCATTGTGGAAATCTACCTTGAACTCTGTGAAGGCCCTTAACTACTCGAACAAGGTTGAGGAAAACCTCGGCCACTGACTGATTATTGTCTAAAGGTCTGTTTCCATTAAGATCCAGAAAATATTTGACTCTTTGATCTACTCCAGATCCTTTGTCGACCACAGTGAAGCAAAATTCGTTGCCTCTACCAAATCCTTTTCTCGTGGAGGAAATTGACTATCCTCCAACAATATCCATGCTACTAAGACAATTGAAAATAGGAGCCATGCATAATGAAATGGTTGACTATCCTCCTGTGCTTCTTGACAGTTCGTGACAAACTCATTACATAAGTATTGCACCTAGTTATATTGTACTCCCTTCACGTACTGGGCAACCAATGACATTACTAGTGCCAAAACTTTGTCCGTGCGACATTTCCTCATAATTTTCCATCCAAGAATTTGGGCAGAGAACTGCACCACCTGGTCCTGAATGGAGCAGATAGAATATCCATTGGACTTCTTTACTAAGCCAAACTCTACCTTCATCTTATCTACCAAATCCTTTTCTCCACTTAACAGGTGCACCTTTTATTTATACTTTGGATTTAACCAATAAGGTCTCTACTTAACAGGCTTCTCATCTGGTTTTAACGTAATCTTCATAACACCTAAATCTTCGAATAATCTCTTCAAATATGAAAACTTAGTGGGGAAGAGATCTTGGTACTCGGGCAGTAGTTCGGCTACCTTACCAACCATATCTTCATCCTAATAGTATCCTATATTCATGAACTTAGGTTATGCTTCAGTTCCAATACTAACTTGTCTAGTTTCCAAAGGTTCTAATATCTCCAAGTTCGCAGCTTTCGGTCCTTCAACCTCGTATTGTCCCTCTGTCTCTAGAATGTTGATATTCTATGGGTCTTCTTCTTCTTCTTCTTTAGCAGTCACATTGTAACACTCCAGCACATGGCACAATTGTGTACTCCAATTCGACTGAGCCCATTCTATTAGTTCCTTAGGTGTTCGGAATATAGATGCTTTTATCTCTTGCAGCACTTCATCAATGCTCTCAAACACATCCTCAAAGTTGAAATTTAATAGAAAACTCTCCCTTAAGATGTCCCATTCAGTTCTGTGGCAAAGCTCCATCTCCAAATACCAATTCATTGGAATTATGCCTAAGGTATTACAGAAAATGTGCATGCATTCTGGTTGTGGTTCCATTCCCTAGGCCTTAGTCTAGCATGCCAAATGATCTCGTGGATCATCCTTCCCACTGTATTTTTCTGTCATCCGAGTATTAGTATACCCAAACCTCAATTTCATAATTCTTTTGTATTCCTTCCATCCATCCAAGTTCTCCTTGTGCATACCCCACCAACGAGCAGGCATAGCATGTAGCACCAACTCTAGTGCTTAGAAGCGATGTTCTTCCAGTACTTCCTTTTCAAATTCATCTAGAAATAGATCCACATCAGTCAAACCATCATAATGCATAAGATTCCTTACCCCAATCAAGACACACCACAGTGATTTGGTCATCATATTGCAACAGAGCATAGATACTTCATGCAACCGATTATGCCAGTGCTCAAGCTCTTCATCTGAATCTAAGGTGTAGGAGTTATCCCTGTCCCATGCAATTCATCCATCAGTCATAGGATTGATTCAATATTCATCTCATGTTGTGATCTTATATATCTGATCCAAATCATCCTCACTTTCCACAATGTCATGAATAGGTTTAGTATAACATGCTCCTTCTATAGGGTCTATAGTGGCACTATAACCCTAAGCGAATTCTTTTCAACTGTCATCTTTCGCTTTTTCAAGTTGATTACTGTGTTCATATCAATAGCGTGGGGTATGGGTTAGTATCACCCACAATTTCAATGACCTCAAAGTCATCTAGCACACTCACACCCTCAATGTCCATTGTTACGCCATATAAGTGCCCCATCGGAATAATCTTATGTTTATTTTCCATGCATAGATGAATAGGAGACCAATACAGCGTAGTTCTCCCAATTCTCTCTAATGTCTTCTTAGGTAGGGCATTGGCATCTTATCCTAGATCCATGATTACCTAGTCCATTTCATATTCTCATATTTGTGTGGTCAACCTCATCTTGCGTCTCGTTCGCTTCTTATGCTTACCAATATTTCTCACTATGAGTTGTTCATCAGTAGCTTTTTCGTTAATTGCGCACTTGTCAATTAACTCTTGCAAACCTTCTACTGCTTTCTTATCGTGCAATAAATTCATACAGGTCTTCAGAAAAGTAGCTAATATCGAAGGATCTACTTCTTGCGTCGTACTAGTTTCTGGCATTTTCTCATGGCTTCCTGAGGTGGAGGCCTCAACAAAGTTCTTCTTTGCTTCCATGAAGGTTTCTTTAGCGCGATTAAGATCAAAGTCTACTTCCTTCTCAGCAACTTTGCGCACCCACTCGTCATCCTCAAGTTTCTCACCTTTATCTGCACGAGTCACCCAACCACTTCTTGTCACTATATTTATGCTATGATCTTCTTCGCGTAGCTCTGCCCTCATCATTTGGATGTTCTGTGCAGGTTGTTGGGGTTGCCCCTTCTTTATTTGCATCTTTGCAATAAGTACTAGACTTTCCTCTATCACATGGTCAAACTATCAACAATACTGACACGACTGATGCATGGGGTCTGTAAAATCTAGCACGAATTTCCCTACTTCGCCATAGTTATAGAAGATCACCTACCCTCAACCAGGTCCTTCCCCTCTTCCTTGTCTTAGGGCTTGGAATCCTCCATGCACTGCTCATGCTCCCTGATCTTGAGGCCAGTTCTCTACCTGCATTTGGTAGGTAGGGGTTCTATCCATAATCAACTCATAACTTCTACAATGATGTTCATCATGACCCACAGATTTGAAAAAATTGCTGAGTAACTATTGATGGGTTTGTACAAACTTCTGCAGTAAATGGCAATTATTAGTTGTGTGATGTCCCGCAACCTGACAAATAGCGCACCACAGTGCAACTCTTATGCTCGTCTAGTCGTTATTCTCTGGAATCAGGGGAACAAACCCTCCCCCGATAATATAGTTCTTATAGATTGAGAAATTTTCCGTATTGTGTCCATGGATTTTTCATTTCAAACACCATATCTCAGTGCGCTCCTCTGGCTAAGCTTCTTTCCCTTTATTCAGGCTCTACAACTCCAAGTGTAGGCTTTCAAGTTGTGAGTCAATATGTTGTGCTCCTAGGTTTGTATATTATATGTGTGAAGCATCCAACCTCATCGCAATTTCTAAGGCTTTAGCTTGCATAGCTATATTTTTTTGTGAGAGAGGAACTCTAAAGTGCAGCAAGAATGACGTTATATACTAGTTGCGATGCTATGAATCTGTAATTATCATATTAGCTTGCCTAATTAATCATTTCAACCTTTAATCGAAATCCCAAGGTGTCTCATCTACCTTCTGTCAAATTTCCTTAAACTCAGTTATTGACTGCGCCTCAGAATTAGGCTTTCTAAAATCCTTATTCAGAGCTTGTTGGGTTTCTTCCAACAACACGGTGGGGTTATCAGTGTAATACTTGATATACCATGTTAATGTGCGATCTTGAAAGGCTGTGACTAGTTGTGATTTCTTGATGTTATCAACTATAATTTTTTGTTTCGTCCATACATCTCTTGTGACAAACCAGAACTATTCGGGATCTTTGCTCCCTACTCCTTTAAAACTCAATATATTCATCGTGTTTTCGAGGTTGAATGGTGGAACTAGAGGTGGAGGGGATGAAGGTGTAGGTGTATGAGGCAGAGGTGGAGGTGGAGGTGGAGTGGATGGATGAGGTATACTCAAAATACTTCGTGGCGTAGTTAGCACCATCCCTTCATCATCACTTGAAGGGGTTTCATGAGCATATTTTACTCTTAGCTTGATCCTTCATTTCTTCTAAAGAATCTCCCACTTTTCATAGCCCCAAACATCAAGGAAATTGCATAACCCTCTTTTCACATAACATCATTTTAATCTAGGTCTTTAATGATTTCAAATACCTAACTCGTGGTCCTTTAAAGAGCCTTCATTTTGCTTCTCTATAGTTGATATTTCTATCGATTACAAAATAAGTCACAAAACTTCCTAATGTGCGATCAATCCAATGATCCACATCCCGTGTGATATTTCTTCCTGATGTCTCCAAGCGTCGTACCAGCTCAAGAGCCCACACTATAGGGTCGTAAAGACTCTACATCCCTTAAATATCGGCCAATATAGATAAATTTTATAGGGAAGAAACAAAAACATGTCGGTCTCATCTGCGTACAAAAATCTCTACAACCACTTCTCCTTCGATTATTTAGGGCTCTTATTCTCTTAAGCCACGAATGTGTGCATTTTTTAGTCAATCCACTTGCCAATCTCTTTCTTCCTAGGAAACCATTTATCACACATCTCTTAGATAGATCTTAGTCCCAGAAATAAAACCATTTATTGGCTTAAGAGGGGTTGAACCAAGTTCAAAGTTGTTTGCGCCAACCAACAAAACCATAATTGTTGGCCCTTTCGACAACAACTTGCATAGCGCAGGCTGTAGTCTCACCCAAAGTAGTATTGGGGGATGCTAGAACTAGGTTTCTACCTCTAGATACTGTGTGATAAGTGATCTTAAGCCCTTGTAGCTCAGATCTTCCTTCACACATACCTATATCCTTCTATGGCCCGCTACTGTATTTCTAAGAAAACGGCTTCTAGACCTTCACGAAGGTATACGATCAGACTTTATGGACCTAAAGGAAGAATGTTATCCACTTTCGTACACTAAATAGTAACCCTAGATCTACCTTTGCACAGATCTACCCGATTCAATAGAAATCATAACAGATTTAACCTTTATCATTGTGAAAATAGATAATTACTTATTTCATGCATAAATATTAAAGATTCAATAGTTTCACGCAGTAATTACACAATATTCCACAGAAAATAGATCATTAAGCCATAATGCATAACTTGAATATAAATAATAATAATACTCTAAGGCAAGATATTTTTCCCAAAATCAGTCTTTATTAAGTTTGGCGTTCAGTTTACAAACTCTTCCATCTTGCGCACTCAGTTGCAGGGGCCCGTCACTCATCTGTAGATTTTCCAAGGTCTCTACGCACTCAGTTGCAAGATCCTTCCCCTTTTGCCTAAGTACAAGAAATAGAGATTTCCTACCTTAGAACTTGCCCAAAAATAATAATCTGTTATCTTAGTTTCTACTTCTAGACTTGCTATGACTCAAATATATATAGCATTCTTGCTTACAATACCATGGCTCGTGGCCTATGGGCGAGTCTCAAAACCGACCTATCACTTACCCAAAAAAGGGGCTAAAGCCCCTTTGACTCCTACTTAGTTGCATGTTCTACTTCCACATTTTGCAGAGACTTTATTTCCTTTAAAAATCTTTTACAAAAATTGGTTAAACTAGCCCAAAATTGACCCTAGGGACCTTATCCCAACAATCCTCCTCATCTCTTCTACTCAGATTTTGTTAGGCTCTATGCACTCCCTGCTGGACTGAGTAAATATTCAAACAACGACTACCAATCTGCAAGGGAAAATTGAAATTTTGAAACTAGAAGTCCCTTAAGGAAAATTTCCCTCAATGTGTGCTCTTTCTTCTTCCAAACACTATTTTTCACTAGAAACTGCTGTAAAATGTTGCGACCAGCTAGAGCTCTTCTTTGCAAGCAAAACACTACTTGCTCCATCTACCTCTAGTAATACTTGAACTAGAGAAATCTGATCTCTCTATCACCCTCTCATAGAAATCGACTATTTCCTCAAGAAATTGCGCTACCTCTGAAGGTTTCGAAATGTTTCCTACTTAGAGCTACAAAATTCGTCTTCCCTTCTGCTACTAAGCTCTCCAACTTACACTTTGCGCTCTGATACCATGTGAAAAATTGGTTAACCCAAAATCCTATTGCAACAACTGATGTTATTTCTTATATTTGTTAATTAATTAAATAAATTATTTGTTGTGTGCTACAGCAAATATCGAAGAAAATACACTGCTACCTTAAAAAAAAAATACTCTAGAAGGAATAAAAATGCTGGAAGAAAAATATGCACACACACAATATGACACCGTTATTTTTGGACTATCCTCGGAAAAACCCAACTCAACAAAACCAATGTAGCAGCTGAGGGTTTTGATATTATGTAGTAGTGAAAAATATGAGTACAATATATGGATGCTTAAACTAGCAATCTAAACAGAGAAATAACTAGAAATAATAACTAGTGAGAAAAAATTCTCACTTCACAGGCAAGCCAACATTGACCTCATCTCGAAACTGAGTCATTCCTTTCTACCTCTGCGTAGTCTTTGTATTAGCATACATAGTCACTGTACCCCTCTAGCTCAGACCTGCATCACCTCTCACTGTCTTGTCATCTAATGTCTGGGAAACTGATACTCTTTGCCTTTGGACCCTCTACCCAACGTCTGGCTTAGAATTTCTCCTTCTCCCCAAGAGGTCTCTTCATTTCCTCTTTGTGACAATCAATGCCTCTCTACAAATATACTCATCGGAACTGGAAAAGCTTCCTCCGACCTCACTATCTCTGCAACTGACTCACTACTTCGATCTCGAATCACATCTGGCAATTGAATGTTGCTACTCTAGAGATCGAGTTCCCGGCAAAATCGAATACTCAAATGATTTGGTGTATCTTCTCCAAGCCCCATTGACTTCTTCTTATAATCCTCTATTGAGACTTCAACGGTCAATATTAAATCTTAATTGATGGCTAGGATTAACTAGAAACTGATCCATGTACTTTTCTAGAAAATTATCCCCATGGCTTAATTAATTTTGATTAATTAGTCATATTTCCTAAGTTTAGACTTAGGAAATATTAAAAACTAACTAATAAATTTAATTAAGTCGTCTCTAGGTGGAATTTTCATAAATGATTTTTAGGTATTAGAGAATACATGTATTCTAGACTCTCCACCAAATCTCATGGCTAGAACACATCTAATGCTACAAAAACTAACATCTTCAACCCTCCAACAACTACATAAACCCTAGGCTCTTCACATGTGTGAGAGAGAATGATAAAAAATTCATATTTTGTTTCTTCTCTTTGACTTGATCCTCCTCCCTTGTCATTTGCTCTTCTTTCTTCCTTTCTTGGAGCAGAGAGTGAATACTTGAGTCTGTATCCAAATAGGTCTAAGTCTCTTCCAATATATACCCTTCTTAAGAGGTCGCATAGGTCTCTCCTAGGCCAAATTTCTTTGGCAAGATCGGCTTAAGCTTGGGATAGAAAAATGACTTTCTAGACTCAAAAATATTGTTTCTTTCTTATTACAAATTTCCCAAATGGGTCTTATACATATGAAAAAGACTTGTTTGACTCATTAAACCCTAAGAACATGAAGAAAATGCTTGACCTAGACTTGAGCATGAAACCCATGCTTAATAAATTCATTTTTTTTCTTTTACATAAAATATAAATTGATACAAGTACAAAGATAAATATGAAGACCGAACCTAGTTACTTTTCCAACACCCACCTTAACTAGGGAGGTATTCATAATGACTCAACAAGTCTATCTCAACTTGAAATATTCTCATAAGAATGGATCCATATTGATAAGCATTAATGATGATAGTTTCTTGATAGCCAACATTATCACATTACCAAGGCCTTGACAGGAACACTCTATTTCTCGACAAGATCATAGCACAATTCTAGGAGGCATTCCATGGGACACCACACTACCTTGTCAAGATACATACTTGACCCAGGATACCTGGAGTATGTCCTCCACTGGACTATTTCCCTCAAGGAAATGTTCATCCATTGGACCATTCTTTATCCAAGTCGATGGACTTGACTTAGGATCTCCATCCTAATCCATCATAGTACATGACTCAAGGATGTTTTTCCAAGATTCTCATCCAATCCACCATTATCCTTATCCATTTCCATGTACTTGAATTAGGATATCACTCCTACTATATCACAGTACCTGACACAAGGAGAATCATGCTTATTCAATCCATCATTCTCCCTATTTGTGATGCATGCAATAGATTTGTGACAATTAGTCCTGGCCTAGTACATGACATAGGGTGAACCAGTGTCCAACCTTACTCCCTCTCAACCAAAGAGGATAAATCTATTCTCACTCCCGCTCAAAATAGGTATAGTTCATCAAAAAGCCTTAGCTTCATATTTCCCTTACATCAACTACTTGCAATTGTTGTAGCTTCCTCAATCAACCCTCTTATCACTAAGTTTTCTCATCTTTCAACTTCTTGAACTAGGGCTCCAAATCTAGCTCCTAACATATCATTATCATTTACTTGAGGTATTCGTACAACATCCAATACTATGTCCAACATTACTTCCTGCACTGCTTCTTCCCTGGAATATTGTCCATCACACAATTCCTTCAACTGACTGATTATCATAGTACAAGGTTAGAAAATCTATTGTTTAGTCAACCTTGAACACAACTCAGATGACCTTTCCAATAATTCTCTATCAATAAACACAGTTCAATAGACTCAAATAATTCTCCCCTCTAGTTGTTGTTCTCATCTTTGTTACAGACATTTTTGGGCACTGCAACCCCAATCATAAATGTCCATAAACCGAGGGCTCCTAAGTCCCTAAAAGTGTTGCTTCACTACCTAAAGGAACAAGGTCAGCTGATTACATCATCTCCCAGAAGTTATCCACTAAAAACTACTCAGAAATGGTCAAAACTGGACCATATTGAATACCCAGTGCAGAGGGTGCGATGCATTTCACCTTCCCAGTGTAAAGGGTGCGATGCGTACTGAATGGCCCCTCTGTAGGGTGCGATGGTCGGGAATGGACAAATGGCAGGGACAAATTGCGAGGTGGAAGATCATGGAATCTTCCAGAAGCTTCCCCTCTAACACTTGCCTCTCTGTTCTCGACCATGGATGAGTAAGAGATCATCATTCTCCAAGTGGAATCAGGAACTATCAGAGAGAGGACATTAATCAAGACCATAGAAGATGACTCACCCCCCTACAATCATCTATATATGGATCCCTCATCACAGAGATCCAGAGGCTGGAATCTTGTATCTTGTAGAGAAGTGTTGTTGGTTTTCTAGTGTAACTTCATAGTGTTGGATGATCTAAGCTTTACTTGACGTGAAGAAGGGATTTCTTGATGGAGGATGATGCTGGGTCAGAACATATGGTTTTAATCCTCTTGCTACTTTTGATCTTAATAAATCTATTCAAGTTTTCCTCCATATTCTTGTATGTTTCATTATATATGCATTTGTATGGTTAATACATATTTGGTCCTGTGTTATTTATGAATATAGATCTCTATTCTTCGATAGTAGTATGTTGCTTTGATTCCACAGGTGCTCTTTGAAGTTGGGCAGACGAAGAAGAAGCGGCAAAGGTCTATCACGAAGGAGAGGAATCAAACAAGGAAACCAAGCGCAAGGCTAAGGTTGGTCTCCTTTGTTCCACTCTTATCTATTTTCATAAAGGAAAGCGAAAGTAGAACTTACTTGTTTGTTTCTAAGATAGCTACCAGTCTTAGTGGGAATAGCAGCATCCAAGTGGACACTATTCTCGGTAACACTAAGAGATCACCACAAATAACTTAAGGGGAAATTAGTTCACAAGAAATCCTTATCGATATCCAATGCTTAAAAGTAGACATCTTAACATGTCTACATATCCATCAGACCAGAAACAACTAACATGTGTTCCCAAGAATATCGATGTCATCAAAATTCAATCTTATGATAAAAAATCACCTCAAATATCCAGTAACCACAAGATTCCATAAAATATTGATTTAGGATGGTCAGATCCCTTCTCAGTTCAAAAATTTTGTTTATCACTTAGAGGATCCTATTATCTTGTATCATCGAGCATGACAACTCAAATAATTCCAAAAACTGTGAATAGATTACAAGACAAAGAAACATATGACACACCTTATCAACAATAAACTTTGAGGACAAAGTTTTTTTGAAGAGGAATGAAATGTTATGAATATAATATAGAAAAATAATAGTAATAATAGTAATAATCATACTAATGATTAATTAAATAATAATTAGTTATTGAAGAGACATGTGGCAAAGGACATTACTATTCGTGAATGGGCACCTTGCCTAGTATATAAGGAGGGCCTCATTTATAACAACATTAATCTCATATCTCTTGTACATCAAACATATATATATATATATATATATATATATATATATATATATAATATATATATATATATATATATATAATATATATATATAATATATATATATAATATATATATTTATTATCCTATAATGGATACTTTTATATTCTATATATTCTGAATATTTCGTTGTGTATGCAAACCCTGTTTGTTACATTATCTTTCTTCAAATAACGAGATGTTAAATGCCTTTATTCTAAAATGCTAAAGGAAATCAAGTAATATATAAGAGAAACAATTAGAGAATATGGAAAAATATTTAAGGATTTATTAAGTGGAATTCCTTTCAATATGGTTGAGCAATACTCTTGGCACAGTGGTCCGTATTGGGACTACAACAAAAAATTAGAGGATCATTACGAATGGGTGACATTATGTCACGTGAATACAAATTGCAAAAGGTGTGGAATCTAGAGGTTGATGATGACTCACATTTGAAATAATCATCTTCAACCGAGAGGAACCTAGAATAAAAATAGAAATACTTTAGCAATCATTGAGAATATTGGTTATTGAAAGAAATAACCATTGGTGTACAAATTACAAAAATGAATATGATGCAAAATATAATTGTAAATATGGTGATCCATTTGAGAAATAACCATATGTTCATAGAATTCAAGCTAAATTCCTGAGTGAAATTTGTGAAAGTCTAAAAAATCATAATACCAAATATTTCCCACATAATTTAAAGGATATAAATCCAAATGGTGTGCAATCTATGAAGAACCTAGTCATATGATATAAGAATGACACCTAAACATTTGATATAATCCCAATTATCACTTAGTATAGCACATGCAAGCATCTAATCAAAATACATAGTAAAACAATGGCTATCAAGGGTGTGGAGGATATCAAGGAAGGGGAGGAGGTAGGGGGAAGATTCACAATTGTGGTATGGGTCTGGGATGAGGTCAATTATATTTCTTTAAATGCTAGAAATATTATCACTTTCCCGTGACTATCTATTGAAAGAACAAATTGACCTAAATTTTGTAACATATGTGGTGGAAGGTATCACTCTTTAGAGGATTGACCTAGCATGTTGGAAAAAATAAGAAATAAAAGAAATATTAATCTAGTACAATATAACCTAAAAAATAAATCTTAAATTTTATTAACCTACATGTTGTGACTAGATTAGGAGTTGGCCAATGAAAAATCATGAATGGAGAAACTTACGTATTGTAACGACCTATCTCTTAATAAAAATAAACTATATTAAATTAATAAAATGATTTAAAATACATTATATATATATTATATATATTCATAAAATATATATTATAATATATATTATATATTTATATATAAGAAGAAATTAATATAAAAGTTATAATCTTAATAATATTTTAATAAATCATAAAATGATATCCTTAATTAAATTTGAAATACTTATATATGTGACCATACCAGTGATAGAGGAGGCGGGACATGGAAGGTGTCACCCACAGATTAAGCGGTGGGTTGCTGATGGAAGGGCGACCACCGCCAAGAAACTTGATAAAACCACCGAGCAGAAGGTTATGGAGGGAGGAAGGGAAAGAACATGGGAAGGAAATCTGAAGGAGTAGGAACATCATCTGAGGAAATTACCCACAAGAAGAACTTGAGTTTTTCTAAGGTTATGGGCATGGGGGAATAGTCAGCTTCTGTTAAGAAGCTTACTGGACTTAGCAGCCAAGTTCTGCTCAGTTTGGCTGGGTGGATTCAGTCATTTGGTAACTGTAGCAGCGCAGTTGGAGGCATCTTCAATCAAACTATGGTAACTATTATTGTATGAGAATTCGACTAAGAGTAAATACTTTTCCCATTGTGATTGCTGATCCATAAAATACATTCTCAAAATGTCTTCAAGTACTTGATTTACTCTTTCTATTTTCCCATCAGTCTCAGGATGGTAAGCAATGCTTAAATTTAGTTGAGTTCCTAAGGCTGACTGCATACAAGTCCAGAATCTAGAACTGAATCACGAATCTCTATCGGATATAATCTTCTTAGGTACTCCATGAAATCTGATAACTTCATTTATGAATACTTGAGCTACATCAGCGACATCATAAGTATCTCTTACGGGAATGAAATGGGCGCTTTTTGTTAATTTATCCACTACTACCAAAATGGCATTGTGTCTTTGAGAAGTAAGAGGTAGTCCAGTGATAAAATCCATAGAAATGATCTCCCATTTAGACATAGGAATGTCGTGAGGTTGTAAGAGACCCGCTAGGTGACAATGATCTGCTTTTACTTGCTGACATTCCAAACATTTTGCAAAAAATTGAGCGATATCATGTTTCATGCCTGACCAGAAGAAGAGTTTCTTGGTATCCGCATACATTTTCCCTACTCCAAGATGTGCACAATATACTGCTCTGTGGGCTTCCCTAAGGATAGTGTCTCAAAGATCCTTATTATCGGGAATATACATCCATCCATGGAATCGTAAGATTCCATCGTTTTCTAATTCATATCCCTCAAATTTAGATTCTTTTGGCTTTTTACCCTCAAGACTAGACTTCACCTTTAAATACCAGCTATCTTTTATGAGATGTTCCAGTACTCGTTGTTTTAAGTCTACTTTAATGGGTATGATAGAAAATATCTGAGTTCTTCTGCTTAAAGAATCTACTACCACATTTTCTTTTCCCTTAATGTATGATATTCCAAAGTCATATTCACTTAGGAATTCACTCCATTGCCTTTGTCTAGCATTTAAGTCCCTTTGGGTGAACAAATATTGTAGACTTTGATGGTCGCTTTTAAGTGTAAAACTTCATTCCACTAGATAGTGTCTCCAAATCTTTAAAGCTAGCACTACAGCGGCTAATTCTAAATTGTGAGTAGCATAGAGTTCTTCATGAGGTTTTAACTTTCTGGAAGCATATAATATCACTCCTCTATCCTACATCAACACCGCACCCAGCCCTTGTTTGGATGCATCAGTACATACTGTAAAATCTTTGTCCATATCTGGGACTCTTAGGATTGGTGCACTGGTGAGTAGTCTTTTGAGTTCAGAGAATGCTTTATTACATTCCTTAGTCTATTCATACTTAACACCTTTACACTAAAGGGTTGTAATTGGCTTTGCGATTTTGGAGAATCCCTACACAAATCTTCGGTAATAACCGGCTAAACCCATAAAGCTTCGTATCTCATGTGCATTTTTCGGTATTTGCCATTCCATGATTGCTTTTACCTTCTTAGGATCTATTGAAATCCCTTCACCTGATATGATATGACCTAAATAATGAATCTTTTCCTGAAAGAATGAACACTTGGATAGTTTTCCACACAACTGGCATTTTCTAAGGCAGGACAATACTATCCATAAATGATCTTCATGCTCTTTCTTATTCTTGGAATAGATGAGTATATCATCTAAAAAGACTTATACAAATTGATCAAGATATTCGTGAAAGACATTGTTCATAAGATTCATGAATATTGCTGGTGCATTTGTTAATCCAAATGGTACCACCATAAATTCATAATGTCCAAAATGTGTCCGGGATGCAATCTTAGAAATATCGTTTTTAGAAATCCTTAGCTGATGATAGCCTGATCGAAGATCAATTTTTGAAAAGACGGCAGCTCCTTTCATTTGATCAAAAAGATCATCGATTCGAGGCATAGGATATTGATTCTTTACTGTAGCTCGATTCAAGTCTCGATAATCTATGCATAATCTTAAAGATCCATCTTTCTTCTTCACAAAAATTACAGGAGCACCCCAAGGTGATATACTTGGCCGAATATGCCCTATATCCAGTAGTTCCTTCAATTGTATTTGAAATTGTTGAAGTTCTAGGGCTGTCATTCTATAAGGTGTTTTAGAGATCGGTTGGGTACCAAGTTTTAATTCAATAGTGAGATCCAGGTCTCTTACAGGAGGTAATCTGGGTAGTTCTTTTGGAAGTACATCCGGAAATTCGGCTAACACCAGATATTGTCCTAAGGATGGTCCTTTTTCTTCACTTACTTCTTGAATTACATAAGCCTGACAACCTTTCCTTAAACAACGCTTCATTTTCATTGCTGATATGTAGCGTAAAGATACCTTTCTCTTGATTCCTTGAATTTGGATTGCTTCTCCTTCATCATTTATACCTAGAATTCTTTTCCCATAACAGTCTACCCAAGCTTGATGAGCTTCTAGCCAATCCATACCTATGATAAGATCATAAGTTCCCAAGTCTATGACATAAACTTTCAGTTTAGTCGTACAGACCCCTAGGTCAATTTTGCATTGATCCACACTTAAGCCCACGGATTGGAGTTCTCCTGAGGCCAATTCCACCTGTTTGAAATCAATTTGTCTGCGAGCTGCCAACCCACATTTGTTTAATGCATATGATGAAATGAAACTATCTGTGGCACCAGTATCAAATAAGATTTTGAGTTTTATACCATTGATAATACCTGAAGATTCCACTACAGTGGATTGATGCGCTGCTTGGTCGTTGTTGACTACTGCATGAATTCTATGATTACCTTGATTGTTTGATATTGGTTCCTTTCCAGTCCTATGCAATATATTTGATGAAGCTTCTGGAAAATCACGTTGAAAATGCGGTCCCCCACATCCCCAACAATTAAGCTGCGTTGATCCTCTTGAATCAGGACGTGAATTTCTAGAGAAAGAGCTTTGTCCTCTCATGTTGATTCCTCTTGAATTTCTTCCTCTACTGGCAGTCCCTCGAGATTTCCATTGACTGGTGTTTGAAGATTTCACGACTATAGTGTTTACTTCCATGGGAGCTCTTGTTCCCATATTTCTTGGGGTAACCCTGTTACCGTAAGGTGGCCTCGAGCTACCTCCTCTAAAGAAGTTTCGGGGAGTCTTTCCTGGAAATACTGATTGCAAAGGTTCTGCTAGCCCTATATCTTTTTTGATTCCAAGGTGCTCTTATGCATAACGACCACATTCAACCACCTTAGCTACTGATGATGGTTTCCACATGCTTACCAAGGCTCTGATGTGAGGATTTAACCCAAATATAAAGCGTTCATCAGAATCTAAGTAGTGAATGTATTTTAAAAGCTCCATAAACCTTATCTCATACTATTCCACTGTTCTATTACCCTGTACTAAGGTATGGAAGGCCCTGGCTTGTTGTTGTTGAAAGTATGGAGGTAAATACTTTGCACAAAATCTTTCCTCAAATAGTTCCCAAGGGACATTATCCGATGTAAGGTGTAGCTGCTTTTCCAGATTTCCCCACCAAATCAACGCACTTTCCTTTAATTGAAATACAACAATTTTTGTTTTTGCCAAAGAAGAATATTCTCTTAATCTAAAGCATCTGTTCATTCCTTCTAACCATGACTCAGCGTGTTCACCTGCTCGACCTCCTGAAAATTTTGGGAGTTTGATTTTTTGAAGCTCCCTAGACATATCTTCGTTTTTTCTTTTGTGCTCAAAATTCTTTGGTTCCACTGAAATGGTAGCTAAAGGTTGAAATTTTTCTTTGGTCTTAGCCTTAGTTGATTCTTTTAATGTCTCCAATAAGGCTTCCAATGAGTTCATTATCATGGTCAACTCTGGTGCTGGCGCGATTGATGTTGATAATGGTCTTGGTGGTGATGATGGTGATGGTGGTGGCGATGGGGATGATGATGGTGATGGTGGCGGCATTAATGACGGTGATGCTACCCGATCACGTCATCGTCTCTCATATGTATTTACCATTGTAATGTTTCCTATGTACATAATAAAATTCTATAAAAATTTGAGGTAGACAATCGAATTTAACGTATAATTTTCTTTTGCAATTTCATATTCATAAACGGGTATAGTTTTTCTATTTTTATCTGCTAGGCAGATCTTACTGGTACCGAGGTCAAGGAGGGTGGTCTCGTGACCTCCTTGTCCTAATGCAGGATATTCTATCCTAATATGAAATAATGCAGAAGGGTATGGTTATTAATGCTCAAGGTAGATCATCCAAAATTAATTACTAGTAACATTTACAAATTTAAATATTTAAATATTAAATATCTCGTTATAATGAACATCATCACACACCCATCACACTTCAAATTATTACCTTTACAAAAGGACACACATAGTTACAATGTGGAATATGTTTCTTTAATATATACTACTGGAATATCAATTATAACTTTTTTTTTAAACTGAAAAAAACATATGGGTCAAACTTTAATAAACCAAGTAACTTTAAATGATATCAATTAAACAATTAATATCCTATGTATTTACCTAACATAATATTTATGTTATTTTACTCTTCTCATCAAAATTTCACAAAACGTGATATGTTTGACAATTTGAATATGAGAATATATTTATATATATCAAAGACAAAAATAAAGAAATTTGTGCAATAATTTCAGATTCCAGAAAGTAACGTATGGTTGACGTTGGGGTTTGTCGGCATGGCCTGGCAAGCTGATAATACATTCACCCCTACACAATGCCACTAGTTCTGACCGCAGGATTACTCCTTTAGTATAGTGGAGCGTGTATATGCCATTCTTATGGTATGTCAGAACGCTGTTGTATGCCAGGTCGCCGGTTCAATTCGCGGGTCTCTCAACCCACATTTAAACATATGCCATATTCTTATTTTTATTTATTATATATATATATATATATATATATATATATATATATATATATATATAATATATATATATAATATATATATTGTTGAGATTTTATCAATATAATTTGAAACATAATGTTGATGTTATTCCTATGGTATTCTACATGGTGTGTGTATATATAGTTATAAACTATAGTAAAAAACCTAACAACAATGAGAAAAATATATCAAGGTTCAACAAATCATGGTAAAAGCTTTGATATATAGAATTTACCTATATCAAAACCCTGTTAATCAATTATATGGTTATTATCATATATGTTATTTATGCATGGTAGATAATTTATAATACAAAAACCCATACGAGTTGACGTGAATAACATAACCACCGTCGAAACATGGAACAAAACAGAGGTTGGCAAATTATTATAATATACAATACATGGGTACCACAGGCAAATTATTATAATATACAGTACGTTGGGTATCGTAGAACCTGGGTCGATCCCGCGGGGTTGCAGATTCACGACATGATGTATCAAAAACACATGACCACATTCGAGCAATTGTGATACAAAGTCCCATTTTAATGGTGTATAGGTACGGTTAAACGCTATTATAGTGGAGGTCATGAATTCAAACTTCAATCCATAAATAATTGTGCAATATAAAGGTAAACGCTCAGACTTAAACGTGTCTCCTTAAAGGCGTGCAATATATTTATATGCCACCTCCACACTTGTAACCCCGACACTGCTTGACATGAAGCAGACCTTCTAGAGACGTCAGAGGATCTAATTCACTGGCGTGTAGAGTCATAATGCCACGGGTTCAAACGTTGGGTGGTAGATTAGTATCTTGCCATGGTACAGATCCAGGTGTTGCCAGGTTACCGCTGGTCAAACCACCGGAGGCTAGGATTATAAAATACTTGTGTTATAATGTATATTCTGCAGTTATCTTAACCGGTGAATTAATGTATATATACTGACATTTTAATCATCCCTGTTTTTTCAACAATCCCATATATTATATTGACGTGCCCAGAGGTATGGTTTCCAGCCCAGCCTGGTCAGGCCGTCTGGCTAGCAGCGAGGAGACCACGATTCAAATCCTGTGAGGTTCACTGACATATCTTCCACATCCCTGTTTCTTTCAATTCCTGGATAAAACGTTTTTTCTTTTTATTTTTCTTTTTAGACGTAATATGTTTATATACTTAAATGCTTTTCATACCTTATAAATTCTTCATACCTTATAAATTCCGTTAACTAGAACAATTTTTGTGCTGAGCCGGGATGTTTGACCTTGGAACCTGCCCAAGACCTATTTAAAATAGGCAAAGACAAAAGGGAAATCCTTTGTATTTGTACACATTCATACAGGAATGCATAATCTACAGGAATGCACAAAATTTAGACCATTTTCATCTCTCTAAGGATTTAGGATTTAGAGATGTAGGCTGTAGGAAAAATTTAGATTTTACATGAAGCTGTTGGTCCAATCCTTTCAGATTCTGGGTTTTTGCTGGGTACTTTCATGTCCTTGCAGGGGAATCTTCATCAAATTCAGCTATTTCCTCTCAGCATCCTACTCTATCCGGTCCTTCTTCTATATGCACATCACTGACTTGTTCAAATTCTGAGAGATATAGCCCTAAAGAAGGTTGAAACTTAAAAGAAGGAGCATTCTTAGCAATTTGGTTCTTGTACTGAGATTTGGTACCTACGACCTTGATTTTCTCTAATGAATGGCAGCTAATGCTATTAATTAGGATTTTGATTCCTTCTTTTGAAGCAAATTTGGAATTGTTTATGAGTTCAAGCACATTGAGTACTATTCAACCTCAATTTATAAACCCATGTCTAAGGTATGTGTTTTTTGGCTGCTAATATTTATGTATATTTTCCTTGAAATAGTTGTCCAAGTTCAAGACTCAAACCAGTGAAATTCTGAAGTAATCTACTACAGTTTCGGCCCTTGTATTCAGGAAATTCTTTAAAGCAATACCATAAGTTTCTAGGGCCAGTAAGATCCCAAGCATTTGAAATTGGCTCTAATACCAGATGTAAGAGCCGAAAACAGATGCAAGGAAAATAGTAAGGCATTCATCACAAACCTGTAAACAATTTCTTGAAATTTGACAAAATAATTTAACAGGACTGCTGAGGTACCTACCTGTGCCGCTGTGGTTGAATAAGTTGTGTCCCTGCCATTGAAGATGTCTCCAACTACGCTGCTATAGTTACTAAATGACCAAATCCACCCAGCCAAACTGAGCAGAACCTGGCTACTCAATCCAGTAAGCTTCTTAACAGAAGCCGACTGTTCCCCCATGCCCAGAACCTCAGAACAACTCAAGTTCTTCCTGTGGGTAATTTCCTCAAATGATGTTCCTCCTCCTTCAGATTTCCTTCCCCTGTTCTTTCCCTTCCTCCCTCCGTAACCTTCTGCTTGGTGGTTTTATCAGGTTTCTTGGCGGTGGCCGCCCTTCCATCAACAGCCTACCGCTTAATCTGCGGGTGACACCTTCCATGTCCCGCCTCCTCTATCACTGGTATGGTCACATATATTAATATTTCAAATTTAATTAAGGATATCACTTTATGATTTATTAAAATATTATTAAGATTATAACTTGATATTAATTTCTTATATCTATATATATATAAACTATGAAGATTCTATGGAAGAATTCTTGCATCTACTCAAAGAAAGTATTAAGTTGGTCATTCGCTTGAATTACCTAACATTTTGAATGAATGAAAAGAGGAAAAAAGATCTTATAAAAACCTTTAAAAGTTATCACAAAATAAATTGTACGTTGATTATGATCTATAGTTGACCAAAAAATTAATGGGTACATGATAAATTAAGTTTTTGTGGACCTTTGATCCCCAGTAAACATTCTCCCTATGGAGACATCGATAGAACTAGGAAGGCATCAGTTGATATGAAGAAAGAAATATCTTAAATCAGTAGATCAATGCTTTGTTGAGCCCATTGGTACATTATGGAACATACAGATGGTCATAGTGGGTATCCTGACTAAATTTTACTTTTAAGTGTTTACTTATTTAAGGGAATTCTAACATACCTAACACTAGTCAGTCAACCTTGGGGAAGGAAAATTAAAGCCACTTTCTCTCTAGAAAGTGATAGGATTAAAATAAAAGAAAAGGGTTTAAAGGTAGTAATTCTCTTGGATCCTAAAGATGGAAAGCCTTGGGTACAAACTTGGGATGAAGATAATGAAACTAAAAATCTATACAAAGTTATTAATAAAAATGAAAGTAATGTTGAACCTAGTGCATCCAGAATTTTTTTACAAGGTTACATTATCAATAGGCCATAGTTTGGATACTAAATTATACAAATGGAGGATAGATAATTATGTGTTGAGTGGCAAAAAAATTTGGTTGATTGAGGCCATTCCCATTAAAATACATTGTTAATGATTTTCTGTAAAGGTAGTGTGGATACTGTATGAGAAAAAAAGAAGATAAATATTGACTCTCCTACCAATGGACCTAAAGGAAATACAATGTCATTTGTTTTGTTTTAAATATTGAAGTTCACCATCTTCCCATATCAAAAAGGTATCAAAAGACATCAAAGATGATGTTCAGATGTAAAAAATGGTTCAATTATTTACTAGCCAAGCAATAAGATTGTGGGATGTGCATGATCCATAGTTTCATATTTGTACTACTGCAAATACATACTTTATAGAAATATTTGGTGGATGTAAAATGTTTTCCTAAAACAACATCCCAATTTTCAAAATTGGAAATGACCCTATTGCCAATATTTACTAGTTTGAAAATGATTATATAAGAATTGGGTATAGGGACAAGTGTTTCTTGCCTCTTATGTGTCCAAACACTCTAGATTATATACCATACAAATGGTATAAAATTGAAGAAGTGAGAGGAGACACATTTTTCTAGTCTGACATCAAGGAGAACTTTTTCAATGACTTCAAATTTGCACTTGGAAAAGCATAAATATTATAGGTAGAGGAAAATATAAAGTCAACACAGGGTCAAGTTTGACTTGTAACTTAATTTCGTGTCATGAAAATCTTATTGCTCATTAGATAGATATGGAAAATGTGATTTTTCCTACTATCAACTTCATCTGGCGAAAATATTATCCTAAGGTGAATAAGTTAGAATTGTATTAAAAATATAGAGTAATGAGAATGAAAAACTTGAAAGACTTGACTTATCTTTGAATTATAATCAGGTTGTTGATGGAAAAAAGGATGTAGATGAATCAAAGCCATTAGAATGGATGGATGTTGAGATAAAGAAAAAGATTTTAATATCTATACACATAATTGTCCTAAAATGGCTTGGATATGTGACAAGTGGTCAAATAAGAAAACAACAAAAGTATCAATCTACTATGAGAATATCATGACATACTTGCAAGATATTATGAGGACCTTGAAGGAATAGTAAAGGATATGGGGAAAATGAAAATAAACCTCATCCCAGGAACTATACCAATTGACCTTTCAAACTAGCACAAAATATAATTTCATTAAGCATAACTAAATAGAGGGAATGTTAGCCATAAGCATGATTACCATATTCAAAGATTATAAGGGGCTAACCCTATGGTTGTCCAACCAAATAAGAATGACCCAAAATATTGAGAATCTATGTCGACTCAAAATTTTGAACAAATTAATGATAAATGATCCATTTCCAACCCCTTTTACTAATGAAGTTATTTTAACAAAGTCGGAGGTCATGGATGTTATTCTTTTACTAATGGATTTTTCAAGGTACAATTAAACACCAGTTTTCGTAGAAGATCAAGAAAAAACCACATTTGTATATGAATTTGGCTCATTTATATACCATGTAATGCCATTTGGATTGAAAATTGCTCCAACAATATTTTCATGAATCATAGTGAATGCATTCTAGAAATACACACACACATACTTGATTATTGCATTGTATACGATATTTTGAGAGAGCACATCCATTGTCTGAGAATGATGTTGGAAAGGTTTTGACAAATACCAATTTCCCTTAATGTTGAAAAATGTATCTTTTCAAGTCCAATTAGAATACTATTGGGGCATTTTGTACACAGAGATGGTATCGAAGTTGACATGACCAAGATAAATATAATTATTGATAAGAAAATAAAAATATTTTTGGGGTAGATTGGATACTATGGAATTTCCATTCTCCATTATTCTAATATAACCTTCCCCATTGATGAGTTGCCATGAAAAGAGGTCAAATTCATATGGAGTGATGAATGAAGTACATCATTTAAACTACTTAAAATAAATTTGTTAGAAACTCCATATTGAGATTTCCTAATTGCGAATTGAAGTTCCATGTTCGTGTCGATACCTCAAATGTCACAGATGAAGTTGTATTAACCTAGTGACGAGACAAACGACACTCCTAATGCATATGCTACTCTAAAAAGAAACAAAGCTAAAAGAAATTACTTTAATATGGGATGAGGAGGCTTAGACTTGGTCTTCTCCTTGCAAAATTTTTGACACTCTCTATATTCACTTTCTTTACAAACCACTAGGCATTGAAGTATCGAGTAAATAAACCCATTCACCAAAGGAGATTTTTTTGGTGGCTATTACTTTTTCAAGAAATTGAATTTGATATTATTGTTCAATTAGGAAAAAGTATTGTCAATATAGATAATCTATCCTGACTCAACATGGGTGAAGAACTAAAAGGAATTGAAGATGATTTACCTAGAATTCACCTATTTAGAGTCAAGGAAACACCAAATAATTTAGCTGAAATAGCCCAATTTTTTGAATCAATAAAGGCTCATAAAGAGATTCCTGATAAGGGAAAAAAATATTGGCCATGAAAGCTAAACCATTCTCACTAATGAATGGATGTTTGTATAAGTTAGGAACATATGATTTCCTCGGTACATATGCTTTAGAACGTGAAAGAGAATGGATTTGATATCAATAAAATTTAATTACAAGTGGGAGGGAAATACCAAGTGAATACAATAGCTCAACAAATTCTTCAGGATGGCCTTTGGTGGTTGAATTTACTTTCATACTATTGAAACCAAGTAAAGAGATTTTATGTTTTCTAGTTAATGGGATAACTACTCTAGAAATATGAGATTCTCTTGAAATTGGTAAGTCCATGTTTATCATTTGCAATGTAAGCAATTGAATTTTTTGTTCAATTCCCTCAAAGTGCAAAGAGAAGAGAAGTAAAATACATCATTACTTTTTTTGAGTACCTAAGGAAATGGGAAGAGGTAAAGCCAAAACATGTACTAAATAAATATCTTCCATGTTCATTATGAAAAGATCATAAAAATATTTGGTTATCCCCTAACTATAATCTATGATCAAGGAGCCTACTTTGTGAATGGGACAATCAAGGTATTGTTGAGGAAATTTCTAATCAACCATAGAAATGCATCAACATATAATCCATCATAAAATGGCACAGTTGATTCATTCATTAAAACCATATATAAAGTGATTGCTAAAATATGTGGAATCAATCACGACAAATGGGATGATAAAATTCCAACAATACTATGGGAAATTAGGACAAAATATAAGAGATAGACTAAATAGACACCTTTCAATTAGTATGTGGCCAATAAGAAGTAGTTCCACTACATTTTTAGGTCAATGTTGCAAAGATAACCTCTATTCTAAGATATGGCATCAACATAGCTAAGAAACATAGATTCTACCAATTACATCAACTAGAAGAAGATTGTATAGTGTTGGCTTACGGGGTCCTGACCTAGGTTCAAAGTTAGTTGTGCAAACCGAAAAATCCCTACACTATTGGCCCTTCTGGCAACAACCCACATAGCGTAGGCTGTAGTCTCACTCGAAGCAGTATGGGGGGATGCAAGAACCAATTTTTTGCATCCAGAGATGAGTGTGATGTCTTGTAGCACCTCATATCTGCATTCGCGTAGATCGATAAGCCCTTAGGTCTCGGTACTGTAACTCTATTAAAACAGCCCCAGACCTTCGTGAAGGTCTACGATCAGCCTTTGTGGACCCTTAACAGTGGATTTATCCACTTACATGCATCAGCGAATAATCCTAGATTAGTGTTCATGCATATCTAATTAAGTTATTTAGTAAACATAACATAATTCATCATGTAGTGTTCACGAAATTACATAAACATGCTTGCGTACATCATCTAATAGTTATTCAATAGAACCACACATCATTAGATCAATATTTCATAAACACAGTATTCATCCACAACATATATCATAAGTATAAATAAAGATATTTAACCAGATAAACAAAGGATTTCTTGGGTAACTTTATTTGTTAATCTTCAATTCAACTTTACATACTCAAAACTACCCTGCGCACTCAGCTGCAGGGTTCTGTGCACTCAGCTACAAACTCTACCTAGGCCTTTGCGCACTCAGCTGTAGAGCCTTTCTCTCCTATCTGACCCACTTTGCTACGTTATCACTTCTCTTCTACTGACCCATTACATCCATTATCTCCTAACATATATGCCTTAGACTCTCTAAGACACACCTATTTATACAATCCCATGACCATGGGTGGATATCAAAGCCAACTCAAAATTTACATAAACAAGGGGCTAAAACCCCTTTGACTCCTAATCCTCTACATTCTCTGCATCCACAAATCGTGGAGACTTTACATTACTTACTAAAAATACATCAAAACTTGGGTTATTTAACCCCAAACTGACCCAGGGGACCCCATCCCAACAGGCCCCCAACACAAAGAATGTGACTCACCCTCAATTCACTTAGCTGGCACTGAAATCTTGCTGCCAAGATGCCCCAGCTCCACCTAAACCACTGTAACCTCGAAAACACTCTGTGTGGCTTCCTAATTGACCTCTTTGACTAACTTCTCTATAGTTGGGCCTTCTGTGGCCAACCTGATTGTCTGCTACATCTGCTACAAGCTCTTCAGCTTATCCTGGATGGTTGTCATGCTCTGATAATCTTCTTCCAACCATGACTGCAGCCTAGCCTTTAGCAAGGCCTCCTTCTTCTATGCTACCTCTACCTATGCTAGGACCTACTTCCCCTCTTGTAATTTTTCAAGGCATTACGCTAGTGCGATTGAGCGCATCGTTTCGCTAACTTCATCATACTACCACTACAGCTCCCTAATCTCTGTATTCAGTGTCTACAGGTTTGGATCATCCTACATATTTGTTACCAACTCCATGTCTTGCTCAAATAATGTCATGCAGTCTGCAATTGTGGCATCTAGAGTGGCAAGTCCTTCTTTGATCATGGCTCTGCGCTTCTCCCAGACCTCCGGTAGAGTCGTGGGATGTAACTTCAATTGCAGCTTGGTGATCTTCATGTTGAGTTCAAATTGAACTTGGTTAACCTCAGCTTTGGCTTTGCACACACTTGTAGCTAATATTTTGATCTTTTCTTCTGACTGTGCGTCCTCAGGAATATGAAGCTTAGGCATTGTTCTGCATACCTCCATGATTGCTGACTCCAGTCATGAACTGTACGCCTGGAGTGTTTCCTTCTCCTGCATTTTTTCAGCAAACAACTAGTGATTATTAACTTTGATCTCACTAACAACATTGAGAGATCGATGTTCCTTAATGGGAAGCTCTTCCATGACTCCCTATAGTAATGCATGCAATGAATCGAGTGATATCACGACAAGGTTCATGCCCATATTTAGGATTGTGTCAAGGAGGGAACATTGTTCCTCAGTGTCAGCGTGGACTGAAACTATAGGCAAGGGGAAGACTCACACATCTTGCATCCATGGAACCATCTTCATGCCTGCATTTTGACCTCGTGCTAAAATTCCTAGTGTGATGCTCACTTTCTCGAAATTT
This sequence comes from Pinus taeda, assembly GCA_000404065.3. Taxonomy (NCBI): domain Eukaryota; kingdom Viridiplantae; phylum Streptophyta; class Pinopsida; order Pinales; family Pinaceae; genus Pinus; species Pinus taeda. Next base: position 11,589 of record APFE031627937.1, on the reverse strand, counting down.
GCTTGGATCTTGGTTGTTTGGAGCTGCAACTCCCGGAGATTCTTTTGAACTCCTCCCAATGTTTGCATGTAATTATGTTCCAGCTACTGCAACACTTCTGTTGTAGTGTCCTTGACTTTATCACCGATCTCATCCATTTGTATTGCTATGAGCACCATGGGATCAACCTATGTTTTCTGAGCTTTATGCTTCTTCTACGATCCACCTTGTTGCTCCAGTTCATGCCTTTTTAAAATGAAGGGGTTGTGCTTCCCTTCCTCGCCTCTGGTGCCTTGTCCTGTAAGCTCCTCTGTTTCTGTTTCTGGTGAAGGTGACTTATCACCTTTCTGGGTCTCGCACTACTCCTGTTCTACCTTCTCCTTGGTAGCACATTCCTTTTCAACACGAGCCTTATCTGCTACATCCTTCTTTTATTACGTGACAAGTTTGTGTGCAACCGACTTAGCTACCTCCTTCCTTTTCTTCGCGACAACACTCTCTACACCCATGCTTAGCCCAGCAACTAGATCTAAAGGGGCACACCACTTGGATGGCCATTGTGCCACTACCTCCTGAACATCAATCTCTGTCACCAAATATGGAAAGTCATGTCACTTCTATGTTGGATCCTTCTGCGCCTGGATATACACCCTGTGAAAGTCAACCTTGAAGGTTGCGTAGGTTGACAACTGTGTGTACAAGGTCAGGGACAACCTTGGACGCTAGTTAATAGCCATGTGGAGACTTGATTCCATCAGGACCCAAAAGATCTTAGTCTCTATGATCCATGCGGGGTCCTTGGTAGCCCACAGGGAGGCGAACTGCACTACCTCCAACAATCCTTCTTCAAGCGGAGGAAACTGGCTATCCTCCGGCAGTTCCCATGCAAGCACACAATAGATAGCAGTAACCAAGCATAATGAAACAACTTGGTTTCATCTTGGGCCTTGCGACAATTTTCCAGGAACTCCTAACGGAGATACTTAGACCAATTGAACTGCACGCCCTTTGTGCACTGTGCAGTCAGGGACACTACAGGTACCAGAACTTCATCTGCGCGACACTTTTGCATCACCTTTCCTACAAATATTTGTGTGGCCAATTGAACTATGGGGTTTGAGATAGATAAAATGGAGTACACCTGTGACTTATTTACAAGTTGATAATCCTTCACTTATTTACAAGTTGATAATCCTTCTTCGTTGGCTCTGCAAGCTCCTTCTCCCCTGTATTTCTGTCAAACTCCTTGGCTAGGTTCAGACCCTCATATGGCAGGTGCGTAATCCTGTGAATAAGAAAATCTATTATGGGTATAGGCCCTCCTAGCCATAAACACCCATCATGCATCAAAGTGAGTAGTTGGCATATGAAAATTGTGTTAATGGGGGTGCGGTGGTAATGTGGCACCCATAACAAGTTGAGAAATCCTGATTTCTCGACACCACGGACCCATTCCTCCATTTCCAGCGTTGTCACACCTATTTCTTCATAGTAAAATCTCTTCATGTACTTGTACATTGCTAAGTGTGGGAACTTAGTGTGATTTGCAAGGTCCCAATCATCCATCTTCAATAGTGGGACTCGCGCGAGCCATGGACCTTCAAAAGGCACCTGCTCAGGTAGCAGGGACATGGGGAAGGTGAATTTCTCTGATTCTGGGTCTTTATTAATCTTCACCTTTCCCTTTCTCAAAGGGATATACCTAAGGAGCTTTTCGCGCCTTTAGCATCAATATCCTTTGTTCCCCAGCCTTCTTCTACCTCCAGGTCTACAACCTTCTACTTATCTTTTGCTGGCTACTTATCTTTCTTTTGGGTTGGTGTCGCGATATTCTTCCTCGGGGAAGTGCGTATCTGCACTGGATTTTTCTACTTTTCCTTGGTTGTGTGTTGTTTGTCTTTCACCATGGACTGTTTTGGCCTTGGTGACCTCAGCACTGTGGGCACTGCAGGCATAGGTTCGACACTAGATACTTCAAGTCCTAGAGTGTCAGATATGACTGCTTCCAAACTCAGGGCTTTGGCGGGGCTGGTGGCAGTCATCCTTTCCATAAACAACTCACGGGCTTTCATAAAGACATCTGTGTGGGCAAATAATTCCTCCCAAAATGCTTGGCTCATAAGTTACAGACAATAAATTTTAGCAAAAACTCTAAGGGTGCAAAGTTTTCTCTGTTGGACTAGCATGCATAATTTATAGGGGTTTTTGAATTCAAATCCGATTGTTCCCCCAAAATTCTGACAATTAATGTTGTTTTGGCAACAGATCATCAAAGTTTTTTTCCTTAAATACCGCCAACCTGCTCCTCTTAACCATCTTCTGGTTGTCAAGTCATGAACAGTGACTCCAACAGTCACTTTTTTGTTGTGTTACGTGATACTTCCCTCCATAGTGCAACTTCATATTTTGCAGCTTCACCATTTGCCACACAGGCCATCTTTTGCATAGTCCTCTCAACCTAGCAGTGTAGTTTAGAGTCCTGCGGTCCCTTGCAACTGCCTGGAGCACTAAGACTATCCTGCCACCATATAGTCATTATGTAGGATCCCCCATATACAACCTCAATTGTCTCCCATTCACTCTTCCTGGAAAAGGATCTCCATTCAAATTCATGAGCTGAACTGCGCCTCCATCTGTAATTTCTTTGATAATATATGGCTGTAGCTAATGCATCTAAAATTTCCCCAAAAACTTAGTGAACTTACTATCATATAACAAGACAAGATCATTTACATTGAATGTGCAGAGCTTGATGTGGCGATCATGCCGAGCTTTTTCATGTTCCTTATGTACTTGCTAATGGAATCCTGCCAAGATTCGGTCATCTTCAAGCTCGATCAGCTGCACAAGTCATTCCTCCAAGGCTTCACGATTTTCCATACCTGTGAGAGATGTTATGTGCAGACTAGGTGCAATATACTCCATTGGCATTACATCTTCTATCCCATAGACCAATCTGAACAACGTTTTCCTTGTCAGCTTCTTACAAGTAATCCTATACGCCCATAGTACTGTAGGTACACACAAATCCCAATCATTTCACTGCACATTTTAGATATTTTTTAGTGCGTTCTCCAAAATTTCATTGAAGGCCTCAATAGTTCCATTGGCCTGTGGGTGATATGGTGTACTCTTCTAATGGTAATCCTGGAATTCCTCTATTAACGCACCGATTTTTTCATTCAAAAAGTGCGTACCTCTTTTTCTCATCAACACTTTCGGGTAGCCAAATCTAGTTAAGACATACTCAAAAAAATATTTCAATGTTGTAGCCCCCATAGAATCCTTAACCAATTGTGCTTCTACCCATCTAGTTAGATATTCCATCGCGGTGATGATATACCGCACACCAGTTTTATTCCCTGGGGGCTTAATTGGCCCAAAAAAATCGATCGCCCATTTTTCAAATAGCTACAAAAATACTTGGGTCTGTAATGGAAATTCATCCCTACACGATGGTCTACCTGTTCTCTGACATGCATCACACACCTTACAATACGCTTGAGAGTCCTTGTGCAATGTTGGCCACCATAGACCTGCGCGAAAATCTTCTGCGCAGTCACCTTTCCTGCATAATGTCCTCCCGCAACCCCTCCACGAGCTTCAACGAGAATGCTATTTTTCTCAAAATCTGGCACATATTTTCACAATATTTCATCTACACCCATCTTATACAGATGTCCTGCAATAACTGAAAAGTTTTCCGTGCACACTACTATTTCCTTCTTTTGTTGACTTGTATATCCTTCCAGTGCCGTCCCTGTAGTCAAAAAGTGAATAATATCTATAGAATTATTATCCACTACACGCACCATGAAGAGATGCACATCTGGAAACCCTTCCTCCAAATTACTAGGATCCTCTCTTGTTTCGATCTGCGACAGATGGCTAGGTCCTGCATTCAACCTCCCTGGCTTCACAATTACTTCAAAGTCATACTCTTGGAATAGTAGCAACCATCTGCAGATCTTCCCCCCCAACACAGGCTTATTGACTAAGTATTTCAAGGCAGAATGATCTGTGTACATTTTTAAATGCCCTCCTAACAGATAGTTCCTAAAAATCTCCAACGCATATACCATGGCCAATCCTTTGCACTCAGCCATTAAGTAATTCTTCTCGGCCTTCGATAATTTCCTACTCGCGAAGGCTATAGGATGGTCCATTTCAACTTCACTGGCTTACGTTAACACTACACCCAACGCAATGCAAGACGCATCCACATGTATGTGAAATTCCTTCTTCCAATCTGGGAATATGAAGATTGACACGATGACCATATATTCTTTCAACACATCTAAGTTGCGCTGACATTCTTCGTCCCAACAAAATGTTGCGGCCTTCTTCAATAGTTTCTCCATAGGTGCAGTAATCTAAGCATATGATTGATAAATTCTCTACAATATCCTGTATGTCCTAGCATCGTACGCAACTGCTTAATGTTTCTTGGAGCCTCCAGATTCACTATCACCGCAATCTTTGTAGGGTCCACCATCAGCCCTTTCTTGCACACTACGTGACCCAGCAAGATTCCAAAGGGAACATAGAAGATGCATTTCTTCAAGTTTAGCATGATCTAGTATCTGCGACATGTATCCAATATCAAGTGTAGACTTGCTACATGGCACTTTACTAATTCGAACATTGTCCAATCATCAAAGTATACTTCCAAGTACTTATGAATAAACTCCTTGAATGCTGCGACGATGAGAAAATATCGCAGGTGCATTCTTGAGTCCAAACAACATTATGGTGTATTGAAAACAACCCCACTCTATCACGAAGGTCATTTTTCTCCTATCCTTAGGTGTGATCTTAATCTGATGGTACCCCAAAAACCCATCAGTGAACAACTAGGCCTCCTACCCTCCAACATTGTCTAATGCTTCATCAGTAAATGATGTCGAGAAAAGATCATGGACAAAGGCATCATTAAGCTTCTACAAATCTACACAAATCCTTATCTCACCCTTTTGTTTCTTCTCCTGAACCACCATCAAGCTCACCAAATCAGATTCTTCAACCGGTTCTATGATTCCTTCTTCCAACATCTTATCTAACTCTAAGAGAACCTTTTCCTTGTATTTAGGATTAAGGCGATACGACCTCTATTTAACAAGCTTCACGTCTGGATTCAGAGTGATTTTCATAATTCCCAAATCACCAACTATGCCCTTCAAATTTGAAAACTTAGTAGGGAAAAGATCGTGATATTTGCAAAGTAACTCAACAACCTTATCCACAATAGCGTCATCCCAATAATCGCCAATCTTTGCAAACTTCGGTTCCGCTTCAGTACCAAAGTTTACTTGCTTTTTCTTCAATGGTGTGGTGATGTCTGGGTTGTCTATTTGTGGGCCTTTGACTTTGCCATGCCCTTCTGCCTTTGGAATGTTAATATTTCTCAGATCTTCATCCTCCTCTTCAGCTATCACATTATAGCATTCCAACGCATGGCGCATCTGGGTGATCCAATCTGGCTGGATCCATTCTAGAGGTTCTTGTAGCGTTCTGAAGATAAACGCCTTAATCTTTTGTAGTGCTTCATCGATGCTAGCCAAGCCATCTTCAAAACTAAAGGTTAATAAAAATCCTTCCCTCAATATATCCCACTACGTGGTTCCATGGCAAAGCTCCATCTCCAAATACCAATTCATGGGAATTGTATCCAAAGTATGGAAAAATAATTGTACCCACTCCGGTTGCAGCTTCGTTCCATAAGATTTAGTCCATTTTACTAGGTGATCGCATGGATCATCCCTCCCATCATATTTCTCGGTCAATCGCGTGTTAGGGCACCCAAACCATAACCTCATCATTCTTCTATAATCCCGTTGTTGTGAAGGTAAATCCCCTCTGCGGACAGAGGCGATCCCTACTAGCCCAGATGGGGTCTAGCAACAATCAAACAATACTATCACGCAGGTTCCTAATTGTGAATCAAAGACCAATGATGAGGGCCTACCTGGATTCCAACACCAGTACTTGTAGAAGAGTTGACGCTCTCGTTCCTTTGCTCGGGCCGGTCACGATCCCCACGTTCCTCATGAATGGACACCTGCACATGCAAAGAACGACACAAAAACAAGCATAAAATCCAATAGATGCAACTATATATCAGTCAGAAAGGATATAACTCATCATCATTACAAAATACAATAAGAGTGGAACCATAATGATAGTTGTCTATTATTGATAAACAAAGAAGAATACAACCATAGTTCTGACGTCAAATCCTCCTTTGGCTGGGTGATCAACAGCACATGTCTTGCAAAGCTTGTTGGGAATGGGAACAAGCCCCTCCCTCCTTGGTTATTTGGGCAAGAATCTCCTTACTTTAGATTTAGCCTTGTGGGAATGAAGAAGGCTTCTTGCAGCATGAACTTAACAATTCTCAGTCTTTGGAATTCTGGAACTAGCTGGTCAAAGGCAAAAGGACAAGCTTTTATAGATAGAGGAGAAGGAGTTAGGATAATCCACAATATTCATGGGATTGGCTTTATCACTAAGAAGCTTCCATGAGAGGTGGCAAACCACTTCCCTTCTATGGAGATTCGAAGCCAAACCAAACCAACTCAAGATAGATTCAGTTCAGGAGTGGGTTAAGAAGAATCTTCAGATGTTGGTTTGTTAAAAGAACTACACATTTTGGCTGGCGCGAGTGCGACTCTAAGACAGAGCGCCAGCTGGCATGCCCTCTTTGGAGAATTTCCCCCATTGGCACGAGTGATGCAAAGTGAAACCGCACCAATGGAAAAAGGGCTATTTTTATGGGTTTTTTTGCAGAAGATGTCTTCAGGGCATATGAAGTTCATACTCAGGGGAATACAATGCAAGTGTTTCCAGGTCATGTCACTTCTCACAGGTCCCAGAACGAGTCCTCAAAGGTGCAGGAGAAGGGGTAACAGGGACGGTGACGAATTGTTGTGTAACAGATGCCCCCTAAAGCATGAGGCCTGAAAGAGAGAGAGAGGGGTGAAATGCTATACAAGAACATGGCCAACCGAAAACACTGCCGCCGAAAAACCTGCGTGGAGAAGTACAACTGATATCTCAAGTACATGATATATGTGGTATGGGCGCAGCCATCCATAGCATAGTACATAAAAATCTAGATCCAAGGTATGGACGCAGCCATCCAGTGAGGAGCGATAAATAGACTTAGGCATGGTCGCAGCCATCTAGTGAGGATCGATAAATAGACTCAGGCATGGTCACAGCCATCCAGTGAAGGAGTCATGTAATGATCATAAGAATCCACAATATCGCAACCTGGATTCTAACAGACAAAATCCAGGGTCTTGTGCTCCATCTCGACCCGAACAAAGTACAAGTTCAAGCATGCGAACACGGGAGTCGAAGTCGAACATGCAAGAACATCATCTGATTACCAGTCAATGATGAAAACTGTTAACAGACACGAGAGGTACCACCAATAATGACAATGGTCCTCAAGGTACTATAGGTACAATCTACAGCGTGCAAATCAATGAGCCGGTGTCGAACACCCGTAGAATCATTCGATCGGAGGCCAATGATGAAAACCTTGCATCGAACACAAAGAACCTGCCATTGAGGCATGCAGGCTCCAAGGCACCTGAAGGAAGTCTCTAGGTCAACTTCCTGGATAATGAGTTGAAGTCGACAGGAAGTGACCTTGATTGAAGGTGGGCCATAATGTTTCCCACATCATCGACACGAGACAGAGAAGGATAATATGTTTTGTGAATCAAGATTATGTGAGTTATCAGAGGGAGGTTGAGTATTCAGCAGAGGTCAACTTCTCTTGAACATATCGGCGGCACGATAGTGGACTTGGCAGTATTTGACATCAAATGATCAGAGGTCATGGTGACAAGGCAACGAGCAGATGATAGGTCAAACAGGATCACCCAAACCCATGGAGGCAAGTGAAACATGAGATGAGATGTCCCCACCCAAACACAAATGCAGACAAGTGCCATGTTCAAGAGCGACATATTACCGACACGACAATAATTTTGGTTCCATTTTCCCCACCATTTCTGGCGAGTACCCTGGATATTTTTTGATGACAAGCTTGAAGGGGATAGCATATGCTTGAAAGGCATCATTTCGATGGAATCCGATGTCATTAAGTTTTAACGAGTCTGACAAAGGAAGAACTCGGCGTCTTTTCATGTTTAGAGAGTTTGAAAGAAAGCGGAAAAGGAAACTCTAGGGGTGTCCTTTTTCATAAAGTTGTGTCTCTCAAGCCCGAAAAAGTATAAAACAATGCTTGAAAGAACCGCCCGATCATTAAGATCGAGGAGTACTTTTCATGATAAGTGATTTCGACCTGAAAAAGTAAAAAAGCGATCGAAACCACGTTGCTTTGTAACCGTTAACGAACCTGAAATGACAAGGGTCCAACGATCTTTTCATCTTTACACGGTCGGAAAAGAGTTTAAAGACGACCGCCTCTCATTTACGTTTAACGAGTCAAGAGGAATAACTCGGCATTCTTTTCATGTTTAGAGAGTCAGAAAAGAGCAGAAAGATGACTCCATAATGACTTTTTCGTGTATTTACCGAGTCCAAAAAAGTATAAAATACAACTGGTTTCGTCACCTAAGTCGCACAAAAACCTGTCGCTGCACAAAAATGAGTGTAAAATCCATTTTCAACAAATATATATATTAAAATATTCGTAAAAAATGACTTTTAAAACCTATTTAGGGTAAAAAAGCTATAAACATGTGAAAATGGTAAAAACAAAAATTACTTTTTACTTTTACCTCATTGGAGAGTGATAGTAGTGCTTTTGGTGTGCGATCTTTGGGTGACGATTGCGACGAATCCGTGCGACCATTTGGAGCACCGCTAGTTCCAGGTAAGAGGCCTTCTCTCCTACTCCATTTTAGTCCATTTTTCTTTTGTTTTAGCTTGCTTTATCAACCCCTATGGAGGGATTTTGAAAAAATAGGGTTACGCCCATTAGCGCGGGTATCGGGCATGGACCCGCGCCAATGGGCCTTTTTTCTCCAAAGGCCCGTGCCCATGGGCGCCACTGTTTTAAAAACAGTCGCGCCAATGGCCGAGCACACCCTTGTTTTAAATTTTAACATTTTTAAAGCTATTTTAATGCATTTCTAAGTTTTCCAAAGGTCTAATTGATGTTTTTTGACCTTGTGGCTACAGGGAAACAATCAAAATGGTGATCCAATGGAAGGAAAGGGAGCATGATAGAGTAGACGAATTGGCCATAGCTGACGAAGATTGCATGGAAGCCCTTAGGAATTGCAGGCTAAACAAATACTTCCTCACGTCTTATCTACGAGCTCAGCCAGAGCTCTTACAATACTTAATCAACCTTTGGGACGAACGCGATCAAGTGTTCCGTATACAAGACCAAGTGTTGGAACTGGACGTATCTGATGTCTATTTCATCACAGGACTGTCGCGTAGAGGGCCAGTTCCCCTATTGACAGGTAGCAGGCCATCCGGTGAGAAGATGGGGGAGGTGATGGCTTGAGTGTGCCCAAGGGCACAATTTGGATCCGGTAGCTCAAAAGTGGATATCTCCACTATTCAAGACCTAACACTCAAAGCAGTGTTATTCACCATCACACGGGCTACGGGGGTGTAGGAACCCCATGAGGCAACAAAGAACCAACTTATACTGGCTGCAGAGTGTCTAAATCTGACCATCTTCAATTGGGCGGCAGCGGTGACGACCAACATGAAGAGGTAGCTTACAAAAGGTAAGTGTGGCAAACTGCAACAGTTTGGGTATGGTTCCATTATGGTGCTGTTCATTTTGGAACGGTTACCAATCTTTCAGGGCCAAGGGGCCTTCGTACCTGATCCAGTGCCTTGAGAGCCGAGGATGGCTCGTTGGGCAGCGCTTATGCCTAGAGGGGGGGAGGCTAGCAAATGTCACGGAGGCCAGAGTTTTTTGGGTGGCTTCGCCGCCAACTGATCATGGTCGAGGATTGGCTATATGCAGGGACTGACTTCACAGGCGACCCTGATCTCCCACTGCCAGAGGGAGAAGATTGGGATGAGCAGATAGGTATGACCTCTTTTTGATTTTGTGTTTTTATGCCTTTTTTTGTGTTAATACACTCTTGTTCTAATAACAATTATATGCATATGCAGACGTTGGCCCAGAGCGACCAGCCGGTATGTCTCCTATTGCAAGGAGAAACCAGCCTATAGCAGATCCTCAGGAGGAGGGTGCTGAGGGGGAGAACTCATCTAGAACCTTGAGGGTATCACTCAAGGGATTCCAAATTATGCTCAGCTAGCGGATGTCCTGTTAGCGTACCAGAGGCACATAGTGGGGGTGCCAAGTTGCATCCACTAACTCTTGAGACACCTAGTGCGGGCAGTGACATGCTACCATGAGCACCATAGGGATTAGATATCTAGGCTTTATTTCCACGCATATTTTTTGAGAGACATGTTGTCTCCAAATGTATCAAGACAAACATGTATTATTTTTTGATGATGCACGTTGTGCAAACATTTGGACACATATATGTATATACATATGCTTATGGTTTATTGTGTTTTATGCTTCTTATGCTATTTTAAATTACATGTTATGCAAATGTCTGTCCAATACATAATTAGCTAATGCATCGGTTAACATATTAAATCATCTCGGAATATGTTGATATGTAATGAAATCAAAATCCCTTTCTAACAACTTAACACGTAAATATAACCTTAAAATCCGATGGTCTCTGACGGAATATCGCCCATTGAGCTGGTGGACGACAAGTTGAGAATCCAAGTTCACAACCAATGTTTGAATACCGAGATTAATCGCCTCAGCTAGTAACTCAATCACAGCACTATACTCAGCGACATTGTTCGTGGTACAACCTAGACAAACCCCTTGAAGGTCTACTAACTCGCCATGAGGATTGTAGATCACCCACGCCGCAGAGGACAAGTTGCGTGTACTGCGGGAGGCACCATCAGCGAAACCAACGTAAGGTGAACCAAACATCTGTCCAAGAAGAAAAAGGACACAATAAGCGGTAATCACGCCGACACACCAAGACAAAAACATGAAAACATGCACACACAACACACTTGCTAAAGCACACGTATGTACAAAGAATAGAGTGCCTGGAATTATGCATGATATTTTTTGAAGTAAAGCCCATTCCGGGGCTTATCCAGGGGATTCCCTTCGTAGTCAATAAGCTAGTAGGCCCCTTTTTTCAAAACTCTCTTTACAATGTAAGGCCCGTGCCACATGGGCTCGAATTTTCTTGCCCCCAGCTTATCATTGGCTTGATCGTAGAGCAGGACCAAATCTCCCTCAACAAAAGAAAGAGGATGAACAGTGTGATCGAAGTGAGTTTTCACTCACTTCTTCTGTGCTTCGATAGCTAAAGAGGTTAGTCGACGAGTCTCGTCTAGCCACTCCAGGTAAAGAAGGCGTTCCTCTACCGGAGTAGTGTCAGGGAGTAATTCGACGGCTAATTTTAACGAAGGGATCTCACACTCGATAGGAAGGGTAGCCTCCAGTCCATAAACCAATTGGAAAGGAGTGAAACCGGTGGCATCCTTCACAGAGGTGCGGTAGGCCCACAAGGCAGAGAACAACATCAAGTGCCAGTCGGACTTATGCAT
>APFE031627931.1:0-11536 GCA_000404065.3 Pinus taeda | reverse complement strand
AATTCACATATATAAACCATTACAAATTTCCAAATGAATATGCAAATGTGCATTTTTATGTAATTGTATAGTTTCAAAGTTTTAAACTACGGTTGCGAAATATATTTTAATGGCAAAATTAAATAAGAGCAAAGGGAGGGCGAAGGGAACCCATGACCTCCCCCGCCCCACTCCAAAGTTCTACAAACCAACCATGGGCGTGCAATTGAAATATGATGTAACGGAAGTTCTATTTAAATGCATTTTCATTGCTGACAGCGGGGAATGAGGGCCAACGCCTCTCCATATGATCTCCACCACGCGACCATGGGCCAACACCAAGTATAAGCGTGATTAGTGTGCCATTAATCCAAGTTTAGAATTAATTAACCTGATTTTAAGATGGAGACAATTTTGAAGGCCCACCAAATTAGGCGGAAAATGCCAGTTTTGGCGGACTTAACTGGAGTCTCTCCAGATTTAGCGGAGGTTTTGTAGGAAAAATTGGTTTTGTCATAATTGAGGCAATTCTCAGCTAAAATTCGAAAATGAATAGTCATTTTTGGCTAATTGGCATGCGGGGAACTCATTGGAGTAGGTTACAGAGGCATAAGAGGTCATCTACAACTTTTTTTGGTCACTTGAAGATTTTTGAAGCCCAGGGCCACCAAGTGTTGGAGGCCATTCCTAGAGCAGCTAGTAACCAGATTGAGTAAAAAAAAGTCATTTCTGATACATTTGAATTTTTTAAACTCATTGGAACACGTTCCAAGAGCATTGGATGCATTTAACATCAATTTGAGCACTATTGAATATAATACAAAGGCCCACACTATGAAGTTGGAGCAAAGAGATGTAGCATAGGAGGGGTGAACTCCTTCAACCAAAATTTGTGTATTGAGCTCTGTTATTTATGCTTGCTGTGTTTTTATGTGATTCTCTTCAGCCATTTAAATTCATGCTTTTAAGTTCATGCAAAACACTAAATTTCACCAAGCTAGATGCATTGATAATCACATGATCCTGGAAAAACTTTTTATGGATAAGCAAACCAAAGCAAAGAAAATTTCATATCTGGAAATGATACTAACACAACATTAAATAGCAATCAATTTTATATCAATAATGAATTCAACATTCTAACATGATCCCAATTTAAGGCTTCAACGAAGTGTTGCCAAGTTTCTACATATTCATTGGGAAGGTCTAGTTGGTGAGCATCTAACCATCCTTGTGCCCAAATAGAAGTCTTGGTATTATATGCCACCTAGTTGAAGGTGTATCTTCGTTGGTTGTTGAAATGAATAAATAGCTCTCGGGGGAACCCATATTGAATTCCACAATCCACACACGGGTCCCTATTGATTCTCCAATATTCCCAATTTCCCACCTTCCATTCAAGACATTCTTCGATTACTAAAAAGGAGGCTAAAACTGCTTTCCAGATGATTAAAATGATTACCCCAAGTCTCAAAAGCCCTAATTGAAAAATTCAATTCATCCTTAATCACTAGGTTCTCAGCTGACAAAAATGATTTCTTCATTAGACCATCCCATAAAGGTGTTTTGTTTTGAAAAGGCCCAAAAATATTAATTACCCTTATCTCCATTCCAAATTAAACATAGAAAAAGTATACAACTAGAACCAACTCAATACCCAAGGAGATAAGGATTTAATTGGAGTTTTGGTTGCATCCCATGGCCATACCCCTTGATCATCCTCTCGCATAGAAAACTATAAAATTCCATCCAAGAATTTTTTTTTGAGGTGATTTTACGATCACCATCTCCAGTTCCCAACATTTCCTGTAGTAGAGGAAATCTTGGGGATCAGCTTCTATCAACCTTATCATAGCTAATTTTTTAGAGGGGTTACCCAAACCCTTTAATTAAAGGAGAGTATAATCATGTGCATGATCGTGCAAGGGCCTACACTGCTTTAAGCGCCCTGATGATCAATTTTTTCTTTCCCTTCACTATTTCCAACCAACCATGGGATTAGGATTTTATTGCCTCCTAATTTACCGGATGGTTTTGTAGGTTAAATGACACCCAAAACTTCAAAGCCCGACTTGGGATGGCCATTTTATGATCTAGGTCTTAGATTATAATGGGAAGTGAGATCCATTGAATCAATATCTAGTCTAGGGAAGGAGTGGATAATCTCGGGGGTGGAGGAGGAGGGGAACTGAAGGGCTGATAGAGGAAACAAGGCAATGGACATTACCAACATGGGATGACATTAGAAATGATAGACTAGAAAATTTAATGATTGAGTGACCCATCCCCATAGGCATACAATCAAGAGAGGAGATAAAAGTAGATATATATGGGGGAAAAGGGAAATACCAGGATGGGCCACCTCCTGAGAAAGCCCCGTGTCTTCAACCTGCATGTTGTCCTTAGCATTTTCCAAGCCATTCTCAGCCCCTTATTTCTTAGTTTCATATGCTACTGAAAGCCTTTGATTAGTTTGAGGTGTAGCATTTGGCTCTAATATATCTACCTCCAAGGCCCACTTCTGACAAAATTTACTATCCCCTAGACCATTCTTTCCCACGAAAGGATATGAATAATTTTTATTTAGATGTCCATACCTATGACACCTCCAAAAATGGAATGGGATCCCTTCATAGTCGAGTGCATGTATGCAGGTTATGCTCCCATGACACAAGTCAAGTCCCTCTTCTAAACCATCACAAGTATCTAAAGTCACCAAAATTCGTGCATAGGACAACATTTTGGTGGAGACACAGGACATATCAGCTTCCATAAATTCACCCAAATAATTACCTACTTTTTGAAAAACATCCATGGACCAGAACTGTGGAAGAAGGCTAGCAGACATGCCTAGACTAGATCCCTATCAACCTTTTACCTACTTGCATCAAAGAGAGGGGATCATCACTTCATGAAAATCAGACAATAATCAATGCACCATACCTTCCTTAGGACCCATGATGCATCCTCAGCTGATTTGAAGCTTAACATAAACCACCTTTTTACCAAGATGTTTATTGTCGACAACTTGCCTATATTGTATCCTCATACTTGGGTAGCCCATTCATCTAGGGCCTCCACTAATAATAAAACACTTCCATACCTCAACCACTAATACCTTTTCTACCATTGATGATACTTTCGCCATCTGCACATCTTCACTTAGGACCAATTATGAACACCTTACTTGTACCTAACACACTTCTCAACATTATTATTTCACCATCCTTAACTCTAGATATTAGGGTGTTCTTAAACCATCTAGGGCTTACTATGGCCTAACTCCATCCTCCACATGGGGAACATATGTGCCTCCTTCTAGGGTTTCATTGACCCCTTATGGTTTCACATAAGGGATCACTTTCTGCCAGCTCAACAATGGAGTTTGATCTCAATAGTGTTGAGAAAATTGAACGAGTAACCTGTGAATAGCAAAGATGCTTTCAACAATGGGGACTTGACCAATTGAACTAACCCCATAACTAAACATAATAATTATTATTATAAATTACTAAATAATGTTTTTTTATTATTTGAATTACTAAATATAAACTTTGTGCTTTTAATTGAGCTAAGAGGCTCATTCTACAACCCAGTATGATGTATACCGTTGTTTATCATCAAAATTAATTTAAAGATTTAAAAATAAAAAAAAAAATTAAATAACCATACAAAACATTTTAATAATATGGACTCATAAAAAAATTTGCACCTCAAGAAATTGGATCTCTCTAGGCTCATGTTAGATCCATATTTAAGGATCCCTCTTAACTCATGTTAAATCCATATTTAAGGATCCCTCTCAATACAGATTATATCCATATTTAAGATGAATCTATGCTGATAATAATTAGAAACCGTTACTCCTTTTGTTTTCCTTTCAAGATTGAAAATACCACCATCAATGATTAAAATCCTAATCCTGACGAGAAAACAATTCCCTAAGTATTATAGACCCCATTAAATCACGTTAGAATTTGTGCTGATATTATGCCAATTCTACAGAGGAAAAGTGGAAATTTTGCAGCAAAAGTTATGGCAGGGTTATTTGCCATGCTGATGATTTTCCTGAGCTAATAAATCAGGGTCTACGAATGAAATTTTAGCAAGAGGTAAATGAGGAAAACCAAAAATTAAAATGCCCCAAAATATTACTGATTATCAAAATGGATTCAGGATTGACATTTACTCGCTTTCAAAATAGAAGCGTAATGCTACTTAAGTTGTACCATTCTAACGTAATACTACTTAAGTTGTACCATTCACTTAAGTTAGAAGGAGTTAGAGCAGGGCTCTTAGTATTACTTGCATTGGATTACAAATGGTAGCAGAAGGTTAACAATCTTGCACCCTACCAACGGAATTAGATGGATTGATAACCGGCATGAAACCCTGTCATTAGTATCTCCATTAGAGGATCAACACGCTTTTCCATGCCCTTACTTGGCTGGGTTTCTTGGCCATCTTATTCATGGAAGTTTCAAGGTTTTGAACTACTGAACTTTGACTTTAAACCTTTCTTAATTTGGATGCCATGTTAGAAGGATTGTAATAAGGTAGAAGTTTTTAGAAGGATTGTAATAAGGTAGAAGTTCTTAGAATAATAAGTAAAAAATTACATAAGTGGTGGGATTATTACTAGCATAGATCTATTTTAAATATGGAAAGAGTAATAAGTAAAATATTATACAAGTGAAATTATCACAGCTTAGGTCCATATTAAATACGGAAAGAGGGATCACTTGCAATTTTTTACGAGTGGATATTATTTAAATATTTTGTATAGTTATTTAATTTTTTTTTTATTTAGATTTTTTGTTACACATCATAGTGGGATGTAGAATGGGGCAATTTTTTTATTATTTAAATGTTTTGTATAGTTTCTTTTATTGGGCTGACATGAGCAAAATTTTAACTTCGATGACAAGAATTCGAATAAATTTCAACTTTGATGACATAATAAAATTCCAAACGGGAAAATTTCAGTTATAAAGATTAACATAAATATTTTCTATAATGATACCCTTATTTCCTTATTCCCAGCATTAATCTTTTCTGTCTATTTTATTTTCTATTTAAGATAGTCTATTATTTGTATTGCCAATTGAGAAAACATCTAAACAAAATATGATAATATAAATAACAAAAAAAACTCAAAACTGATGTTAAATGTAAAGAATGAGATATTATATATCAAAAGTACCACTTAAAAAATAAATAAGCGTGTAGATTAATCTTTGTGGCGAATCACAGAAAATAAATACTTTAATTGAATTCCAAATCAACTATTAGTAAAACCAATTATGATAATCACTGCTAAAAACCAATTATGATAATCCATGCTCTTGAAAATTATATTTACGTTGTAAGACGTTTTTCTTTGAGAACCACTCCCCAGGGTGTACTAATCTGCATCATTGATTGGAATTTTAATTGATTATAAAATTTTATACTTTAAGATAAATAATTAATAGTTAAAAGAAAATTAATAATTAAAATGCTTAATTAGCACATTCAAAAAATAATCAAATGACTTCTTCTGGCTGAACAATTTCTTGATAGCTTAAAACAGAGCACATTCAAAAAAGGAGTTGTCTATAATGCGACTTTTTGGAGATTCCGGTGACGGAATCCGGCTGAAGAAATTGAGGTTAAATCTGGATTTGTTGTAGTTAAAATGATTTTTTAACTCCATATTTGGATTCAGCACCCTAAAAAACTCCTGGGACGCTTTGATTGTGTAGAAACTAGCTATCAAACTTGCGATTCCAATAAATTGCTGCCGGATTTTGACTGGAAAAACCCACCGGAAAAGCTTTCAAAAAGTCTCATTATAGACAACTAGTTCAAAAAATAATCAAATGACTTCTTCTGGCTCAACAATTTCTTGATGGATTAAAACAGAGGCTTATTCTCCAGAAAAAGGTTTCTCTGTAAGGAATAGTTTATTTGTTCCTCGACCCTTCCAGACTCTTCTTGCTGTAAGTTTTCCATTTCAAGTTTGATCACTGGAAAAAAATACCATTATTTTTAAGGTTAATATCTAATCTGGATGTTCGTTGGCATGTAAGTGACCACTGACTAGAAGCTGCCATTTCTGTGGGGTGGCCGAAATGGTTGGACCTATAGATTTCGGAGTGGCTGAAATGGTTGGACCTATAGATTTCGGAGCCGAAACAAAGTTTTGGGGGCCGGGGGGGTTGAAGGACAAATTTCCTGTGAAATAGCACATCAATTATATGCAGTGAAAATACTCATGAAGTTATTCTTTGACCCTATAAACTTTTTCGGGTTCTTCACCAACTGCAGATTGAGAAGAAAAACCCTTCTGCAATTGGATTAATCAATCATGGCGATTTCCAATATTTCCTCTCTGCTAGCCATTGTACTAGCCCTCTGTAATTTTTCTTTTGAGCCTTCATGTGCGCAAGATTTCTGAGTGGAAGACTTGTCCTCGAAGCTCACTCCCAGGCTATCCTTGCAAGGCGGCTTCGTCCTTAACAGGAGATAATTTTTTCTTCACCGGATTCGAAGCGGTTGGGAACGTGAACAACAACATCGGTGCTGCTGTAACTCCGGCCTTCTCAGCACGATTTTATGCGGTGAATGGCCTTGGCGTCTTGATAACATGACTCGACGTCATGCCCAAAGGCGTCATTCCATTGCACAACCATCAGAAGGTTTTGAGATTATGCTGGTGGTTAAAGGAATAATCAGTGCTAGATTCATATCCTCAAGCAATATTGTGTACAACAAAACGATCCACAAAGGAGACATCATGGTGTTCCCCAAAGGGTTACTTCATTACGAGATCGATGTGGGGAAGCATAAAGCCATTGCATTTGATTCCTTCAACAACCCTCTTCGTGGATTGCAAATTGTTCCCCTCGCTCCCTTTGCCCACAGTTTTCCTCCTCCTGTCATCGAGAAGACTCGGTTACTTTCCTAGGCTGAGGTGAAGCTCCTCACCCCTTTCTTATGGGCTAAATTCAAGTTTTTAATAAAGGAGAGTTAACATTTATTTTTAATTTTTGATTATTTATTTTATTTTTAGTTTTTTAAAGGAAAGAAAGAAAGAAAAAAATTAACAATTTTTTATTAATAAAAGTTGTTACATAGTTCATAAGTCTTGTATATTGGAGTTCACTCAGAAACATAGTAGTGGAAAGATCAACAATGTTCAACCAGTAGCAATACATCAATGCAGAGCAAATCGATAAAGAAATCATGGAAAACATGCAACAGATA
This sequence comes from Pinus taeda, assembly GCA_000404065.3. Lineage (NCBI taxonomy): Eukaryota > Viridiplantae > Streptophyta > Pinopsida > Pinales > Pinaceae > Pinus > Pinus taeda. Next base: position 4,309 of record APFE031627931.1, on the reverse strand, counting down.
GAGATGAAAACATTTCAAAGTCATCAGGTGAAGCATAAAATTGATCAGTCCAAAAAAGTAAAATGCCTTGTCTCCTATTGAACCTCGAGATGCCAGAGGCTGAAGCAAACATAGCCAGGAGGCATAGATACCCCATGCATAGACAGGCCATCAACCACCAAATTCTGCTCCCAATAGATATGAGAGAAGAAATGTGGCTAAATGAAGGATGAAGACCCAATATCTGTTGAGTCCAATGGTGCAGTGAGGGGATATCTAGAGAGGAAATACCCCGAACCCAATCAATTGCCAATTTGGAGTCTCCAACCATTGTGATCTACTCAATAGCGAGCCAACTTGCAAATTGTAAGGCGCCCCACAGTGCTAGAATCTTTGCTCTGCAGCAGGTACCATTGCCACCAGATCAACAGAACCTAAGATCTGTGAAATGGTCCAACTTGATGATAACACCACAACCACAGTTGTCCTGTATGCATGCACCATTAAAGAAGCTAAATGAGCTGGAAAAGTCTAATTGTGTGATAGATGCCACTCTATGGAGAATGCATGGCATCTAAGATCCCACCTCTAGGAAATAATCCAAGATAGTCAGACAAGTTGAGTGATAGTCCATAAGTTGATTTTCAAAAATGTATTTATTCCTTTTGTTCCAGATACCGCATAGGAAAAATAATGGGAGAGCTCAAAGGGGTTTCTGGGCACCTTCCCAACCAAACAAATATGGAGGATCTATCTATTAATGGATCCACCATAAGCCTGTGAGTGAGCTCCTCCCAAATATCTAGAGTAAAGGGACAACGTAGGATAGATGCTCAACATCCTCTAGGGTCATTCCACAAAGTGAACAACGACTAAGGCTAGAAAATCCCTATTTGATGAGCACATCCCATGTCTAAGATTCCACCTTCACATCCTTGCTAACCAACTAGATAGTAGTTGTGCCGGAGAAGTAGAAGATAAAAAAGTATATACTCCCTTAACAGGGACATCCCCTCGAGAGTTGGAATCAACCCATGTAAGTTTATCAGGCCTATCAAAAAGTGCAATGCCTACATTGATGAGGTTCAAGTGATATATGTTCCACTCCGCCTCAAATACTCCTGGAATGCGCACCTCTCTCGCATTTGGCCAACAAAGAGAATTGTGGGGTGCTCTGCCCATTCTCCCGATGAGTCAAAATGATGTGAGTCCAATACGTATAAGGCATTGCATGACATGGAACGGTAAAAGGTGAGAGCCCACTGACATTGATTGGATCAAGCTCGATAAGTTGGCACAAAACAATTGGTGAACTTTCATAAAAATGCGCCAAATGTATGAGGAGCATCGGGCCACCGGAGCACCTGCCAAGATCCAATCTTCTAATTTCAAATAAGTCTTTGTCGTGAATAATGTCCTTCTACCCACTGGATCCATCGAAAGCCCACCAAAAGCTGCTGATGAGAAGGGTCTGGTTGAAATATTTGGTGTCTCGTATATTCCAATCTCCCTTGTCCACAAATTTGGATAAGGTAGATAATATAACCAAGAATTTGGATAAGGTAGATAATATAACCAAGTGAATCTTGTGTTTACCAACAACTCTTTCCAAAAGAAGTTGGAGAGGATAACATTGATCTTATTGATGATTGCCATGGGAAGAAGAAATAAATGCATTCAATAGACTGGCATACCCTGCAGTACCGCTTTAACTATGATCAACCTGCCCAGAGTAAGCCAGTTAAGCTCCATCTTGAAATCCTTAATTGGAGTTTGTCAATCATGTCCATCTTGAAATCCTTAATTGGAGTTTGTCAATCATGTCCCCTATCGTGTAATGAGAGCTAATTAAAAAAGTGAAATTCTTTACTTAATTTTTATTATAAAAAAAAATGTTAATTCTTTATGACTTTTAGCATTATTGAGTGTGTTTTTATATAATTTCAAGTTTAAAAAAATATATTTTTAGCACTATGGGCCCTCGAGTGAGAAGGTTTATTAAACTATTTTGGAAAATAAATAATGAATTGGGTATGAGTGGATTAGTGGGTTAATGAGAGGGATTGAATGATGCGAATAAAAGGTTATAGGGTTAAGTCAGTATTCTATCCCCATATTATTGATTGAAATTCATTGTCCTTGTAGCCAAAGAAAAGCTATAATTGAAGGCAATTCTAGTTTAAATTTGGTTTTTGAATTAAATAAAATTATTCATTATATATGTATATATCAAAATTAAAATAAAAAATATATAATTAAAAATGGATTTTCACATCTTTTAATAAAAAATATCTAAATTTGTATATCTTTTTTTATTTTGATATTTTTATTTAATTTAAATATTAATTTTATTTTTCAACATGGTTTGAAATTTGTTTCATACCAGATTTGGTTTAGCGAAATGTCATATTATGCCATAACTTCTCATCATTAGGAGACAAAAAAGATTTCTTAGTTCACTGAGCCCCTTTCAAACGGCCTCGACTTTTGTTTTAACATCGGAGCAACTTTTTGATAAACGAGAGCTCTTTTATAGGATTCCTAAGTTTTTGATTAATTTCTCATATAAAACCATAGAAAAAATAAAATAGTTGAAGAAATTATCACTCTTTTTATTTGGTCAAGAATATATATATAATTTTAAATATTCTTATTTCTAATTTTTCGCTCTTCGTATTAGTTTAAATAAATGATATTAATTTCTCTTCATATTTTAATTTCAATTAAATTGATATTTTGATTTCTCTGCTAAATATTCACATATTATTTAAAATATTTCTTTGTGTTAATAGGATTTTGGATAGGCAATATTTTCGAGAGTGATTTTAAATAAGTTTTTTATTTTTTTATTTGATTTTCTGGAACTCCTATATATTTAAGAGTCTTTAAAATACAAATTTTTTATTCACCAATATCTGAACTGATCATAATTCTTCCTGATTTTTAATGATATTTAAATTCCTACGTAATGAGGCCTGATTTTTTCAGCTTGGAATATAATTTAATCACTAGCTTTGCAGATTGTCCTGTGAGAGTACTTTTTCAATGTTCTGTGATAGTGCTTTTTCACTCTTTTATTTATTAAAAGAAAGTGTTATAATGGGAATACATAATAATCTGATTGGTATAAAATATATTTTTTGCTTTTGTTTATTTTATTTATTTTTAAATAAAAAGCTAATTTTTTTCACTTTCATTTTAAATAATTTTATTTTATTTTATTTACAAAATTGCTTTTAACTTGAACGATTTCCACCCCGTCCGTGGATCCTTACCTAAAGTGTCAATCAGGGGTTCGGCATTTTATTTACCCACCCGGAAGTGGAATCCCGGAGATGGAAGCAGGGCTCCAATAGTAAGATATAATGGGATGTGCACCCACATAATGAGTACTCATGCAGAGCAATCGCTAGCCCATGGCCAGTCCTATTCCAGTGAGTCCTCTTATCTATGGTGTACGGAAAGACCCTTGTTTTTAAAAAGAGTTCATTTATATATAAATTTCCAAACCCATTCTTACTCTTTTTCAATTTCTTATTTTACATTAACTGTTTATAGTTTAATTTCATTGTATATATACAAATCTTTATTACAACATCCTCTTCATTTTTCATTTTTATTATACTATCTTTTTAGTTAGAGGTGAGATTAAAATATTTTTCAACAAATTCATCTATATCATTGTTTCCATATTGAAGTTAAAAAAAATCTGTCATATTTGTTTTGTTATGTGATAAAAGCCCAAGTTGGTTAGAATTTTTTTAAGAAAAATTTTCAACATCTATTAGAGTTTGTAGGTTTAATAATTTGTCCAGGCTTAGTTTCCTCTTAAATTTTTCTATGTCAATCATTTCCTTGTGAAGGGAAAATATGTTTCCATTTTTTTCTAAATAATTGATGCTCCACTATAAGATTTCGCTTTTATTTCAATACTTTCCCAATTAGTACTTGAACTATTCATGAAGTCATTGAGAGGTGGTTGATATAAGGTGATATATGTGTATTGGTCTCTATATTATGTGACACTTTTATTTCAATGCTTTCCTAATTAATACTTGAACTATTCATGAAGTCATTGAGAGGTAGTTGATATAAGGTGATAGATGTGTATTGCTCTATATATTATGTGGTTGGGCTAGTTGAAGGTGAACAATTGGTGAAGGTAACTACTACTGATAAGATTAGAAAAGGTGGTTGTTAATGATGATAATGATTGCCACCATCTATAAAGACTAACTTTGGTTTATCTAACCTTATGGAAGATGATAGCAATTTAATTCTTTTGTTTTAGCAATTTGTTTTTATGCTCATAAAAATTGGAGAGAAGTTT